>JARQTH010000139.1:42623-72355 GCA_030142595.1 Trachelus iudaicus | reverse complement strand
CTCTCTCTCTCTCTCTCTCTCTCTCTCTCTCTCTCTCTCTCTCTCTCTCTCTCTCCCTCTCCCTCTCCCTCTCCCTCCCTTGGCTTAGCTAAATGTCGTTGTGTAATTCTCCACTCCAGCCGTTTACGCTAGCACCGGGAAATCTTCTTAAGGAATCGATAGCGTAAAGCGGTATACCTAGCTACAATCATAGCAGCCATCTTATGGGTACAGTCAACCTTCCTTCCTTTCAACCCTTTCCCTCCCTCCCCCCGCCCACAACCTTCCAACCTTCGGAGAAGACACTTCAAGAGGACAGGAGGTAAGTTGAACAAGAAAACAGAGGAGATAGGCAGACGCGTATAACCCTCTGAACATAGAGCACGAAGATAGTGGGAGGAGGGTAAGACGGTGGTTTAGTAGATGGGGAATGGGCCTCTAGGTGGAAAACTGGAAAGCAACGTTATATAGTACGGGAGAGCAGAGAGAAAGAGAAAGAGAAAGAGAAAGAGAAAGAGAGAGAGAGAGAGAGAGAGAGAGAGAGAGAGAGGGCGTTTATTATTTACATGCAGCCTCGAGCGTTTCCTGCCACCGAAACGAAATTTAGCGCTACTCGAGTACGACGAGAAATTGTCCGCCTTCTCCGCGTACTCGAGATTCGTGTAAGAGGGTCCGCCGGCCGTACCAGCCCATATACGTATCTCAACATGGTATTCTCTTTTCTCTCTCTCTCTCTCTCTCTCTTTCTCTCTCTCTATCTCGTTCAGGCTCGTCTACGTGTATTCTAGCCATTTCGCTCGTTTCCCCAGCTCACACGGCCGTCTCGTTTATTTTATAAACACAGAAGTAATTCATGAGGAGACATAACGGACCACGGGGGTAGGTTCACGGCGAAACGATACGAAACGCACACGGCATAGTTCAGGCCGCACACGGTGTATCGCAACCCCCTCCTCTCCCCCCACTATCCTCCTATCCCTCTATCGTACCATCCCACACACCACTTCACTGCACGCCAGGCCACTTCAGTGTATGGTAGGACACAGTGGCGGTGCGCCTAAATTTTTTCCAACGTCACGATACGGATCGAGAGGGAGAGAGAGAGAAAGAAAGATAGAGGAAGAGGAAGAGAGACTGAGCAAGAAGCGTGCATACGATGATGTGCTATAGGGAGAGAACAAGCCGTACAGACAACAGATGTTCCTCGCGACGGCTGACGCGTGCCGGCTGCTCGTTTAATCGCTTAATTGTTATTAATTGAAAATGAGTCAATTTACGTGTAATGCCGTGCGATCGTCTCCGCGCATCAGTTCCTAATTAGATGATAATCGCCGTACGAAACGTCGATGCCGAGGGTGGTAGTCAAGGTACCGAGGGGGAGGTTCTGGTTGTAGAGCGGGTATGGGGGTAGTAGCTTAAGTAGATATTCAAGGGAGTGGAAATGACGGGAGGGTAGTAGAAGACAGGAGACTACTCGGTGGTCGTAACAGTGAATAAGCGAGTAAACGAGTGAAAAGGGAAGAGGAGCAGAGAGGGAAAAGTGGCGTGCATCTGCCCGCTTGGGATTCTGTGAAAAATTATGCTCCGTACGAACGACTTTTACCGGCGAGAACTTAGCGACGGGAATCTTTTACCTCTGACGTCTGGACGCTTGAGATTTTTACAACCCCCTTAGAGCACACGTTATAGCATTGTACGCTGTATATACCTATGTATCCGAGCCTGTACTCGTTAAAGTACTCGATACGTGCACGTTAAAGATTTCCTATCTATGAGACCCTCCAGCACGTACCGGGATGAGGACCCCCGGCGGCCTTGCGCCCCCGTGAAAGTCCTCGCTGCTGCTGCCCCTGGCGTCAGTGGGTGGTTCAGGGGGTGGCTGGGTGGCCGTCGAGCTCAAGAATACGAGAAAATTTTGCCCGACTAATGTACATGACCTGGAGGGTGAATTATGCAGAAAACTGGCCCTAAGTCGGCCGCCATTTCTCCTCTGGCTTTCTGCTCTGGCAGCCCCGTTCAAGAGTCCCGAAATAATTGAGCAACTCGTAAAACTGCTTTCACCACCATAGTTGCCTTCTGCACGTTCATCCTTCAACCGTCGTTCCTTTCGTATACGTGTATATTACGTACCACCGTCACCCTCGCACCTTCTTCACCTCCTCCGAAACCCCCGTCGATCGATCTTTCGCAGAATCGTCGACAAGCCCCCTCCCCCCCCGGTCCCACCCCCATTTTCTTGCGGGAAGCTACTTTTATTAAAGACAGCCTAGAGAGATGAGACGACCGGGCAAACTTTAGGCAGCCCGACAGATTCTTTGTCTCCTTGGAAAATTTGCATCCCGACTCCCCGCTCCCCTTCGCCTATCTTACTTGGACGAAACGGCCGACCGACCCCTCTCTTGGTCCAAGATCGATGTAACGCGACCTCTTTCGCTTGAAGGGTGTTAAATCGCGTTATTATAATCTCAGATTTTCAGATTCCGACGGTAAAGCTGTCGTTGTCCTTTGTGCTAGGGATAATGGTGCCAAACTGCTTGAAATCGAGCTATTTAGATATATCTATACTGTATGTATATAATATATCACTATAGCGCACAGGGACGTGCACGATATATGATATAGACGTATACTACACGTGTGTAGAGTCAATGGATAGATTCAATACTGACTTTCGAATAAAGCCAGGGTTTCATTATTGACGAAATGTTATATCTATAATCTACTTACTTTTTAATGATAGTGCATATAATAAGTGCACAGTAGATACTTCTGCAATTATATGAAGAGCATAGCGAAAGTGGCAGAGAAAAAATTTGGATAAATAAAGAAATTTGGTGGAAATAAGGGGGCATGGGAACGCGAGGGCAAACTTGCTCGGCAAAAGACTGACTGCCAAATTTACAAACAAAAAAAGAAGGTTAATATATTAGCATTCCGTGAAAACACTGAACGAACGTGGTTACCTATGCACGATATACGAGTGTAAAAGAATTGGTTGAATAAAATATATATTTAAAGTTATTCAATAGAAACGCACCACCTGAACATGGCTTTAACATAGAAATCAAATGACGGGCTAACTTCAGGTGGTGCGTTTCTACTGCATTACCCTATATACATATATGTATTCATATATAATATGCAAATTGTAGATTGTATATATATGGTGAACACACGCCGCAAAACGGTTTAACCCATTCCTGGCCAATCAGATTCGCAAGGAAACTGGCTGTCCGGTGAATCGAGCCTCGCCGTTGCCAGGATGCAATACTTTTTCCCATATCCGACGCTCCGGAATGACAGATCGCCCACGCTTTCTAGTTTTCCGTATATTTATCCCGGTCTTTCCACGAGACAGAGGGCGAAGATGGAGAGAAAAGAAAAATTAAAAAATTATCCCCCTCGCAGAGTCAGAATCACCGCGTAACGTTTTATGCCACTTACCGGCATATAATAAAAGGTGAAACAAAGAGAAAAAAAAGGAAAAAGAAAAATTATTCCACAGGACGCTCCGAGTATTCCATTTTTCATAACAGAGGCATCAGGGGATAGCGAGAGTGTTAAAAAAGTGCTGCTGTCAAGGTAGAAGAAATTTAAAAAAAATTCACTAGGTGTATAAACTAAATATAATCAAATGACAAACGTCACTTACCCAATGGAGTAAGAAAGGCCAGAATACCGATAAGGCCCATCTTCGAGAACCAATCCATGACACCACCTCCCGGATGGACACTCTCGACGCGTGTCCTGGATAAGAGAACCAGGACTACAATGGCAGCCGTTACACCAGGTAAAGTCAAAGGTAAAAAGGATGTTCTCACTTCCTGGGTATTTTCACGTTCGCGCGCTTCTGTCACTCGCACGGCTGTCCGTCACTCTGCTCCTTCCTAGTTGCGTTAGTCTCTCCTCTCTCACTCTTTCCCTCTCCTCTCCCACTCTCAGTAACTCCCACTCCTCTCTAACACATGGGCGAACACATATCCACGCACAGCGCCACACAGCGCAACGACTAAGGGAATACACACGCGCCCTCTCTCGTTTTCCCGTACCATCCAATCCGCTTACCTTACCAACTTAGCCGGACTTGTCCCGTACTGTCCCGTGTACTGTTCCCTCCCCGTTTCACAATGCCCAATAATTATTCTAACGGAAGCAACGTAGCACCGCAGTTATTATTGATTAGATATATTTCAGCAAAATTCGGAGTTAGCGTTGTTGTCGCTCTGGTCGGGAAATAGTCAATCGCGTGAGAACTCTATGTACTGTGACTTGTGTGTGTGTGTATATGTATATATATAATTATATTATCACGTGCACGAATATTATTTTTCGTGATTCCAGGAATAATCGCTTCTTCGGCAGCCTTTGATGTGAACGCGTTACTTGCGCTCGGTGCACGCGAGATGTTTTCGTTCTTTCTCTCTCTTGTAGCTTCCAAGTACGATGTCGATCACGTTGCTAGAGATGATAAGAGTTGGCGCTCTAACCTGATAGACACAACCTCTTCTTCGAGCAAATCAAAACTGTCTGCAGACGTAGCAGCAGTTCCAGATGATAGCAGGAGTAATATGGGACACTCGCTGCTGCTCCCGAGCTTTCGGAACGGACGCGTCGTCACGCGAAGACGGCAGGAGGACCGAATACGCGAGGACAGACATTTGAAATCGTAGCCGAGTAGCAGCGACGGCCTATGCCAAATGGCGCCCCTCCCTTTACTATATTAGCGCCTGAAAGACAGCCACAACCCTGCGCCACTGGTATACGGGGTTGAACCGGGCCACGCATGCGCACTTATTATTTAGCCAAGCGGGGATTTATCTCTCTCTTTCTCTTTATCATATGCTCGCTTTTTCTCATTCTATCTTACTCTGTTACGATCTCCACTGGTACCACCATCAGTACTACCGGCAGTAGTGGAACCTCTCTCTGTCTCTCTCTCTCGCTCTCTGTCTATCTATCTCTATTCCTACGTCAGTGTTAGTCGCTACTTCTCTCTTTCTCTCGCATACTAGTTTTCGTGCACCCGCACAAGCGAGCACACCCCAATCGTACCCTGGGCGCGCACCCTAGGAACCCCAGACACCCCAGGCACCCCGGGTACCCTGGCAGGGCCGTAGTCTTAGGGTTTCACGCGATGCCACCACGCGGCACGTACCTTAAACCTTCTATGCATGCATGCATCCTTTTCCTAGACTCTATACAATTCTGTGCCGTACCTGCCTATAACGTTCGGAAGTTGAGAGAAACGTGACTTGTTTCTCTCGAGTCGAACCGTCGCGTCTTTCCGTTTAAAATTGTTAAGAGGTTTCCTTTTCTCTTTCACTATCTTTCTCTTTCACTCTTTATTTCGCATAGTCTCTTTGCTACAGTGGTCCTGTGCCAGGACTTTCTATCGCTTTGAGCAACTCGCCTCTCTATTTATCTCTATTTTCCTGCCTTTCACGGGACATCGAATTCTATACGTTCCACCTTCGCGCCCAACTAAATCCGTCCCGACGGCTGATCGAGTATGGTCTCTTTCTACTTCCGCCTCAGCTGCAGCTTCCCTTCCGGTGGTGTCTTGGTATCTCCTAAGGAATTCGACGTATCGTTTCTATTTCTCGAATTCGTTGTATTTGATATCTCGATATACGTCGAGTCGAAACTAGACGAGTTCCAGCTCCTTCCAGGGAGCACTCAGATGCTGTTGCTGCTGGGATGGAATAAAAAGAGAAACATGGTGGCGGAGGTGGTATAAATCCAGAGAGTGATAGCTGCACGTATAGCAATAAAGGTTCCCTTCGCAGATCTTCCTGAAAAACGTACCAGTACGGCAATCCAATTGCGCACTGCTTAAAAGGAATTCGCGAATGGTCGTGGGTCGACGCTCTGGAACCGACGCCCAAGAATCTCCTGCTCCTTTATCTCCCCTCTTCCACCCTAAAGAGAAAAGGTTTTTTTTTAAACTTACTGTCTAGTCCAAGCTGAGCCCGCATTTCGTACAATTACCCGTTTGGAACAGTTAGAATTTTTTGAAAGTTGCTATCACCCACGCCATTTGTACTCTTATCAGTCTCATACATTTTGTTCTTAGTTCGTATGGAATTTGTAATGGTTCCTCATACCGCATTCATTGTTATTTTCTTGCACATTTAGACTTTTGTTCAATTACATTTACACAATTACAATTACACAAGTTTTATATTGGTTAACCTCAATGTATACTCGACTATCCATCTCAATTAAATTAAATTAAAAAACAAAAATTGATGAATATTAAAAAAAATTAAATATTATTTAACCATTAATCGATGCAGACTGTCATTTGATTTATTTACAGGATACGGAGCCGTCCCGAAGTACGACGGTCAGCTGCCTATAAAGTTCAATAGCAAATACGTCCCTGAGGCATCCACTTCTTCTACGTCGGATATACGCGTACGTGCAGCTGGCCAATTTTTTCAAGGGGGACTCAAGCGAAATAGTGGCTTCTCGGAATCTATTAAAGAGAAAGAGTGAAAGAGAAACGTTCTTCTCCTTTTTTTTTTATACTGATTCTCGTTAGTTAGTTAAACTCCAGACGTCATCTGAGTTTCTGCTGATCGCGTGTTTCCTGCAAAGTAAACGCGTTTACGAACTGCGCTGCAAAGCACCCACACTTCCCCCTCCCCTCCTCTCTCTCTCTCTCTCTGTCTCTCTCTCTCTCTCTCTCTCTCTTTTTCTCATGAGTCTAGTCAATCTCTCATCTCTCTCTTGACTTTCTATCGAGTTTCGAGTCTCTACCCAGGACGATAGGAAATTCCCGATACCCAATACCGGGACGCTCGCCGCTTTCGTTGCTCCGATACTTCCGAAGCAGCTCTAACGACGACTTTAGCGTAGTCGTTAACTCTCGGTCACAGAATACGAAAACCCTTCCTTCCGTTTCACTGATCTTTCCAAAACTTCCAATTTTACTTAAGTAAACGTTTATGGTATTCGTTCGCAGCGGGGGACGAGACATCCACCATTTACCATTACTCAGCAACGCCATCTTTCTCTACCATTCGAACATTAAAGACGTTTGAAATACACAGTTTCTAATTTCAGAATCACGTGATCCGTGTGGATTGGACATAAGGATAGGAATGAGAATCAAAGCACGAAAATATATACACGATCTGGTAAGCACGCAACTGTATACACAGCATCAGGAATAGGAAGCGTACTCTTAATTCTGTAACGTGTTAAGATATGTAAATCTTATCCATTGTCACGCCCTCTATAGGTAAACTGCTTCTTAAAGCTATATCTTCAAGGTAATCAGGTGAAACAAGAGTGTTGCCAGGAAAACGTTAGTCTTCGTCAAAGTATACTGGACCGTCCATGCAAGCCGAAAGTGCCTGACGTCGCACTTAGGTACTAGGGTACCTCTACTAGCGTAGCTACTTTGACGTAACGTGCGCTTCTAGTTGAGACTTTGACTCAAGGTGACCTAATTTGTCTGCTTGCGGAAAGTGCGCAACGTGGGTAGCTATCCCAACGACTTGCCCTGCGTTAGGTTACGACAACACCCCTTTTCGCTCACCATCTTCTATACCTTCTATAGCTAAACATACAGTCAGTTTGTATATATATACATACATATATACCTAGTATCACAACCATTGCCGTGGCCCTTATTGACTAACTCTCTCATTCTCTCTTGTCGCTTTCCTTCGCTACCTACGCTACCTTCAATAAAGCCCTTGCCTTCGGCACAACCGCTACCTTCATTCTACGTCTTCTACCCAACCCATCTATTGTACATACCTTCTGTGAGATTGGCGTTTATCTTGCGGTATGACAACCTATAGAGACGGTGCAAAGTACCCCTTTGTCGGAGGATGCTCCTTGGGACTTTTACTCCCTCAATACTCTTTATCACGAGTTGTTATTCGTGTATCCGATGACGTCTTTAGAATACCAAAAACAGCAGTACCCCGACTCTTTCATTGTTCTTGTAATTAATGTTTATATTGGTATGTTTAGCTGTCAGAATGACTTTTTTTTTCCTGCGACGTTTAGTACCTGTGAATCAAAATGTATGAGGAGAGAAAGAGAGTGTTAACCCATGACGTCCATGACGCTCGCGGATCGCAGCAAGGACGTTGAGAGTAAGCGAGTGAGTGAGTGTAAATTAAAAAGAGATATGAACTCTGACACTTGTCGCGACTGTCAGTGATGCCACCACTTGTACCAGAAAGAAAATAAATTTTAAATAAGCCTTCCGAGCAGCCCTTTAAAAATTGTCGACGGCGTCTAGCGACACCCTGCAGCGACATGGCTGCGTTGGGACACGCGAGAGGACAGAAGGGTTCACGTGGGCATATCGCGGGGGTGCGCACCATTTTATTTGTATTAGAGTCCAGTAGCTTGCCTAACCGAAAGAAAAGAGAGAGAAGGAAAGGAAAGAGAGAGAGAGAGAGAGAGAGAGAGAGAGAGAGAGAGAGAGAGAGAGAGAGAGAGAGAGAGAGAGAGAGAGAGCGAGTGAGTAGAAGAGACCTATATATTGTCTCCGTGAAAATATTTCCTGTTCGCGTTCATTACGGCAGCCATTCAGCCTCCACTTAGCAGATCCTTTGTCCATGAAAAGGTCTATTCCACCGAGGAAATTTATATTTCGTGGGATATATACTTGGCTGGTTCCTAAGGGTGGATGCCAACCAGCCGGATACAAGGGAGCCAACTTTTCCGAAATACCTTGAGTTTCCGCAATACCGGCGTCGCCGCTTTCATCCATTCAGCTCTCTTACTCCTGTTTCTCCCTTTTTCCATCTCCCGACGTGACCCGGATTTTCCATGCGATTCGAAATTCCCGCCAATCGACTCGTACACGCGAGCCATTGTTTTTCTTAAAGACCCAACGCGTCATTTGACAAAGAAGATTATCGCGTGCTACTCACCCATAATAACGCAACTCGGGCTCGCAAATGCGCAGCCCACGTTGTTGCGTCCAACCAGAAATGATGGCCACTCGACGCGACGTTAACTCGATTTGGGGATTATATTCGGCTGGGACTTTTCGACAAATTGCTGTGAATTTATTCCTAGGGCAAAAATAAGCGGGCGTATTTTATCTCGTACCTTACTGTGTTTTATAGGGGCACGCTCCTGCGGAGATGGCATATGTGGAAATGCCGTCTGTTTTATGCCTACCTAAACATCTGGAACGCTTCTTCGTAGCACACACTTATTTACGCTATCCTCCCTTCATATATATATATATATATATATGTATATATATATACATACATGTATCCAACACAAAACGTAACGTGGCACGAGAGCGAAGGACGTGCCAGGTCCCATCTAAGGGTTGTCAACTTATATGCCTCCCTATATATCTATAACGACACATAACCTATAGATCCTTTTTCGGACACTTTCTTGTCGAGTATCTTTGACAATTTCGCGTATTTCGTTTCACAGTCAACGGTTAAGTGTTTACTCATCTTCCCT
Source organism: Trachelus iudaicus (assembly GCA_030142595.1). Lineage (NCBI taxonomy): Eukaryota > Metazoa > Arthropoda > Insecta > Hymenoptera > Cephidae > Trachelus > Trachelus iudaicus. The sequence continues at coordinate 62,917 of JARQTH010000139.1, read as the reverse complement.
GTGACTTTCGTTATAGAAGGAAAAATCTCAGTCTCGTGTTTTCTTCGCTAAAAAAAATTTAACGATATTTTCAGGCAGGGCAGGTACTAGTTTCTTCCATTAGGATTCTCTTTTGCACGTGGTCTTTCTCCATGTTCGTTTCATTCGCTCTTCACACTCTTTACCCGCTCGACTCACTTGACTCACTCGAGAGATCCGAGAGAGGAAGATGGTACCAGTCGTCATTCCCAGAGGAAGGATCTCCCGGTTGACAAACTACGAGTCGACGGCGCTCTCTCCATCTACATGGTACTTTTACGCGTTCTTTATTTATTTAAAGACCAAACGCTCCTGGCTAAGTACACTCGTCGAGTGTTAAGTCTTTATCCACATGGAGTATAGCGCAGTGAACTAGGAAGTAACGTGCCCTTTTAACGGTGTAAACAGTGTTTCAACCACGGAAGGGATCGTGGATAACGTGACTCTACACAGTCAGCTATAGTCACCCAGTCATCTATGCTAGTCAGACAGTCAAGCTATAGTCAGCCAGCGCACTTGGGGATCCGGCAGATAGGTTGCGCGCAATGAAGTGACTCACGATCGGGAAAGGTCTGGGACTATTCAGCGGCCTTTTCACCGGCAGAGATTTTTAAAGAATTTAACGCAAGACCTGGGAAATTGAAGCAAGCGATTCCGAGGAAAAGCAGAGTGGTTCTGGAGGGTTAAAAAGGGCGTAGGGCGAGGCTGGACTCCACGAGAGAGAGAAAGAGAGAGGACAGGGCGAATGTGGCCTGGAAAACCCACGCGTCTATATATACATACATATACACACGTACTCGCGGCACGAAGCGGAACTTTGTCTTTTTTTCCCCCTTTCTTTATCTTTTCCTCTCTTTTTCATCATTGTGGAACGGCGAATGCGTAATCGTGTCATCTCGTTACGAACTTCGACGTACGTCGTATCTGTTTTCGACGAAAAAGAAGGATGGATTTTTTTAAGACTTTTTGTCTGATCTCTCTACCTTCTTCTTTTGTCGCGACCATCTTTTGTCACGAACGCTACTTTTCGATGGTCTCCTGTTGATAGAGTCCTTTCTATAGCTGTAGCATGGACGGGTGCTGCTGGGGGTGTAGTAATAATAACTGTTAGAGACAGTGTGTGTAAATATATATATATATATATATATATATATATATAATAGAGCAGTCTCTTTCACGTTTTCGGCATTGGCTATTATCAACAAAGGTTCAATGCTTTCTTATAGCATACAGCGTTTAATTAGGAATTAGCACCGAATCCACTCCTTTGTCCGGGACAGAGGATCAAAGGATTCAGACCGTAGAGTCCAGAGTAATTGGTTGCTTGACTTCTCGGCACGAGGTAGCCAATCAGAGGACGTCCAGGACTCTCTGCGACGGTTAGATGTACAGATAAGTAGATGACGAGATGAACGGACGGCGAGGCGCGACTGAAGATAACCAGACGACGCGACAGGGAGACAAGTGAGATAGTTAGTCGACGAGATGACGAGATGGCTGAAAGTTTGTTTTGCGAGTGTAACGACCAGCGAGAGAGAAGCGGGGCTGCGAAAAGTGGATTAGTACGGAGGAGTTTGAGGAGGGAGTGGGTGTTGGGACTTCCAGTGGCAAAACTCACACGTCCCACCCCTCGCACTCTGACAACTGTCGGGGATGGAAGTCATTGTGAAAAGATGGCTCTCTGCCGGCGCTCTGGACAAAAGAAACGAAAAGAGGACGTTGAAGGACACAGTGATATAGGGTAATGGTGGATCTCGGTCGAGGGGCAAGGGGCTGGAGGGAGTAGAAGAACATTTGTAAAAAAGTAACGTCAATCAAGCACATGGAATTTTTCGTAGCGACTGTCAAGCTTTCGCTCGGTGAATTCCCGAAGAATTATACTCGGGAGGTCACGCCGGAACGTCTTTGGATTTAAAAGGAGTCGCGGGTAACTATGGCTAGGGGGATGGAGGGGGATACCGAAGAGAACGGACGAAGAATCAAGGGAATACGAAGTGGAACGTAGAAAAGGCACCTGGGCCCTCATACCTCTCCCAACTGAACTTTCCATAGTCCTGCTGGATTCCAAACAGGAGCTTATACTGGAACACGTGGCTCTTAGTCGAACTCCTTAAGGATGAACCGTTCCACGTCCCTTGAACTTTGCCCTGGCTGAGATTTGTGTGTGTCTGAGCTTTCATCGAGGTTTCCGGTTTATTAGACTACAGGCAGATAGAAGATGCCCATCCCCAAGATTCAAGGGTAGCCGCTAGTGGATAGGCCCGTTGGTAGGCAGACAGTCTTTGAAGATATATATACATATATATATATATATTATAGGGAGGAACGAGTGGGGAATGCTATACTATATCGGTTGGTCACTGTGCTGGGATTCGATGCCATAAATCCACATAAAAAGAATATTCACCGGTTCAATTCCCCAAAGGGAGGCTGTCGAGGAAGAGGGAGGTGGCCGTGGAAGAGTATGGGGATCAGCGGAGGTAGAGGAGATGAAGGCCTACCGAACCTGGATAACTTATGGGGGTGTGCATGAAAGACGTGGCCGAAAGAAATATCAAATAAGCGTGCGAGGGAGAGGTCGTATATCGATTTTCGTTCGCGCTAATAAATAGGCGCATGCGCCTCGGGTTGGATCCGCCGTCGGCCAACGTGAATCCTCCCCGTAACTACGCACGGGGCTGTGTTGTGCTGCGCCCCGGGGAATAAAATTCATCCTGACGCGTGCAACTGGTATCCCAATTACTTTTGGAGAGCCATTAGAGGAGTGCGCGCCTCTTACTTGACTCTATAGACTTGTATGGGTATAGACGACGTCGGGCGTCTACGATACCGACGCTCGTCGATCCTGTCAATTTTAACCCAGCTCCCCCCCCCCCCCCCCCACTGATGATGATGTCGATCTCTCACCCTCGTAGTCCATCAACCCTACCCGGACAATCAGTTTCGCTACCTCCCCCTTTTTTTTTTCTTCTCTCTTTTCGGTCCGCTCCGGTATTGACTTTTCATAAACGTCACTCATTCTTCATTTACTCCAAATCATCCTCATAATGAGTTCATGACCCGTACATGATTTGCTCATTTTACCCGCAGGGTTCCGTGTCAATTACAGTACACAACGTAATTTTCATCCCTCTTCTTCCTCTTGGTTTGTATCGCCCTCTCGAAGAAGTAGGGCGGACTGGCTGTTTTAACACTCTACCCCCCCATTTTCCCTCCCACCCACCAGTAGGTCATTCGTTCATTACTTCTTGCGGTCATTCACTTAAACCTCGACAGCTAACACCGCTAGCCGATCGAAAATCACGAGCGGACTCACCCTTACTTGCCAGAATTTCCTTTCTCCCTTACTCTCGTTCTCCTCCATAAGGGTAATACTGTATATCAGTTGATCCCCTCACTCTCAAACTTCTCTACCCACACTGTCTAAGTAACCACACCGCAATGGATAATCTCAAAAGGAACCGGATACCTCCCAGTGGAATTGAACCTTCACTTGCTTTCCGGACCGACATTGAGCACCTACGTTTCTGAGCAACCCCTGGCAAGAAAGAGAGTGTGAAAGGAGAGGAGGAAAGTGAGGAGTGCGGTGGTCCAGAGAAAAGAATGAGATAAAGTGAGAAGGCGAGAGAGAGAGAGGGGAGGGGGGGTAAAAAAGAAATAGAAAGAAACAACGACACAACGAAATAAAGGAAGAACAAAGGAATGAGGGGGTGGAAGAAAGGATTTGGTCGTGTCGTAGGATCGCACCACCCCCCCCCCCTACCCCCGACAACGAAGTTTTTTTCTTTTCTTTTTCTTCATTCCTTTTATTTTGCCTTTCCCCTTCCCTGTCATTCCCTACCCTTTCCACGACGTTTTCATTCCCAAGGAAACCTCTCAGGAGACAAGGAAAACTGTGCTAGGAGGACTCGGTTACCAAACGACTGATACGTTTCTCAACTATGGTTCCTCTTTAATTTTGTCTCCTTCGTTTGAAACGTTAATTAACATTCATTAATTGGAACGAATCCGCAAGGGTCTGGATGATTCTATACCGTGTCGTGAGACTTTTCGTCTTCCATTTGTCGAATTAAGAGGGATATACATTCCCTTTTTTTTTTACGCTGTCGAAAAACTTCTAGACTTTTTTCACTCTCTTAAGCTCTTTGGGTATTATTGTTAGTTTATTTTCTCTATCCCTTTATTTCTCTTGCACTGCTTGTCCGAGATACCTGTATTCGCTGTTAAGACACATGTGTCTATGTTTGCGGTTATACGGAATGACGTAGGTGTTACAAAAGAAGACTTCAGTGTTCGTATTACACGTGGATGGAAAAAATGTAGTTCAATTTTTTTAATAATACGGAAATCTAGGACGTGGAGATCGAGTCGGTTAGATAATGAGATTGATATAAAGTAAATCAGGAGACAGATTAATGATTATTGGGAATGTAATCAAGCGAGAAATTCAGATGCAAAGATGGTCATGACGTTATATCCGATTGAAGAGTTATAAGAAAAATATTTGCATAGCGTTTTTGAAAATATGGAAACCCGTGCAATAATAATGGTAAAAATGGTAAAAATTGCGAATACGGGAATACGTGTAGTCGAAGTGACGAGAAGTGGTATCAACGTGAAACCCTCTTATCTATCTTGATACAGGGATAACTCGCGCGACAGTCGAGAAATAGGGAAGCGCCACGACGATTTTGCATCGAGTTCGCGTTCCGTCGGCAATCGACGATCATGCCTTGCAGATTCGCGGCGGCGTCCGCTAGCGTCGGCGCGTTACGAAAGAAGATTTTGCAACGGCGTGTGCGATCATTGACTTGGCCAACGGCGCAGACGCTTCGCCACTCCGACGCACAAACCCAACGCTATTCCCATTCCAATTGGCATTCCCATCCCCACTACTACCGGCATCTACGTCCCCCCCCCGTCCCGTTCCCTACTTTCCAACTCGTGGAGTTCATGGGGGGTGGGGCGATCCTGCCGCAGTACCGACAGGTTTCCGTTAAGGGTAGAAACCCTCGTAACGCGGTTATATAGATTTTTAATTAGCCGAAAAGCCAAACTTTCGAAATATGCGTGTTTCCTTGGTGAGAAATCTCTGAACCACAAGACTCTAGTCGTTCAGAACTTACAGTGTTTAAATCCATCAGAAATCATTCAAATATTTCTGTAAGCCGTCTCGGACACGACGATTCGCCGCCGTCGACAATTTGTTCGTGTCCGTCGTCCTCGTCGTTGTCATCCTTTACATCGTGAACCTCGTGCGCGGATTGATCGTGTAAATAGTGCTCAGCCTTTTATAAGTTGGTTAATCGTTAACCCCATTTCTAACCTCTGAAACCGTTTCTCTTTTACTCGATCATTCAGACTGTGTCGGAGGCTCCAGTTCTGTCTCGGTTTCTTTGTCTTCTGACTCTACTATCTCTCTCTATCCTTCTCTCCGTCTCTCTGATTTAGTCTTTTTATCTATATGGATATCCTGTGAGACAATTGTATTAATGAGTTCGCGCGAAAAGGCGGAATACGAAGACCCGGACGAAAACTCTTGAGGATGTGGCGGAGACTCTTCGACGTGGCCCTTCTGCTCTTCATTCCAGGTTCTTCGATTCTCTCTTTCTCAACTTTTTCTTTCCTCTTTTTCTTCTCTTTCACTCCCTTTCTCTCTTTCTCTTAATCCCACCTAACCTGTAGCTCTTGTAAACGTTTCTTTCAACCACCAGCTCCCGTTTCCAATGCCAACGTCTCATACTTTGATCTTGTTTTCCTCCATAATATCCGTAGAAGAGTTTTTTCAGCACGTCTTTTTTTCATCTTACACAGTAATATGGTGAGTCATAATTATCCCTAACGACCGTTATAAACTCCCCCGTGGTCTCATATCAATTTTCAATGAGGCGATCTTATATTATCATCTGATAGTCCTGTCGAGAGAAGGGAAGCCCTCGAAGATCGAGATGGCACACCCTGACGGGGCTTTCACCTCCAGGACACGCCCTTGCTAAACCGCGGGACGTTTGCGAAACCATGAATCGTTTTTAGTTCTCTCTATGAACCTTATAATTGGCTTAATTTCAAATAAAGTAGTCGTCCAAGGCGTGCGGGCTTCGTTGCCCTAAGCCGCTCCTCAATTGCCTCTAATTGAATCGAGTCACATTGGGACTCCTCTCTGTCTTTCTCCCTCCCTCCTTCTCTCCCCCTCTCCCTCCACTCTCACCCTCCCGCTCGCACTGAACCCTCTCTCTGTCTCTGCTCTATGCTATGTTTGCAAGCTCTCGCTAAGCCAGATATTTATGGCTGTGTACCATAGCGACCATCTCGTCTGCCTCGCTTTAGTCCTCTGCAGAGTGACTGCTAGTCAACGAGTAACAGTCGTACCACCTGAACCATAGAATAGAAAAAAAAACCTAGTAACGTTAATGTCACTCACAATACCGTCAAATATAATTATAATAGTTCAAAAGAAACAGCTGGATAAAATTACTTATTTAATGTATGTACATATAGAAGTACGCTATGGTCAATATTTCTCGTTCAACAACAATGATAAATAAGGGTTCATAAATTATTAATGATCATACTCTATATAATCCAATCTTTTTTTTGTCAGGAATGGGAGCACTGCAAATGACCCCACTACAGATACCCCAACACGTCGTTTTCAATCAGACGGTGAAGCTTGAGTGCAACTTCAACTTGGACCGCAAACTTCTCTACTCAGTAAAATGGTACAAGGACGGAAATGAATTTTATCGTTACGTACCGAGGGATGTGCCGTCCGTTCAAGTTTTTCCAGTGGCTGGCGTGGTTGTCGACGTAAGTGCATTTCTAACGTTTTGCATCGGTAATAACAAAAGTATGAAAGGAATGAGTGGAAAGGAAATGGGAACAAAAAGTAGAATCCAGTATGAAGCTTTCGCGGAAGAAATTAAAATGCCATTTCCTTGCTCTTCTGCTTCTGCTCCTATTTTCATTTTTCTTCTGGCAATGACTATTGCCCCACTCATCCAACCCCGTCAGCTTCTTCCCAGCCCGCAACCCTCACCCACTTTACCTTACCGTAAATACCGTCAAAGTACATCGTAAGTTGCAATCATTACTTTTACCTTTTTATTTCTCGTCTTACTCTGCATTAGCTGTCGGAATAAAAATTCATGTCTGGAATTTTTAAGATTTTATTTAAAAACAAGGGAATCCGGAGATGACGTAACTCTTATGCAATACGTCAACACCCACATAAGTGTCTGATATTACATATGTGGATTTTATTGACAGGAAATTGATTTTAATGATGAATTTTATATTATTATTTTTTTTATATATTATTATTATTTATTGTATTTAATCTGTATGTTGCAGACGCGCGAATCTACAAATAGATCAGTCGTCCTCAACAATGTTGACCTCAGCAGCTCGGGAAGATACCGTTGTGAAGTTTCCACGGAAGCCCCAGCGTTCCAGACAGTTTCAGATCACGCTGACATGATGGTAGTCGGTGAGTCACTGATTTCTGTAATAGACCATTGGACTGGATACACGTCATACGCATTACCATGTACAATCTCTTATTATGATGTAATATTGAATAATTCGAAACAATTATGAAATTACAGTATTGCCGGATAAGGGACCACGAATAACCGGTGGTCGATCGAAATATCAGATCGGCGATATTGTCCGTTTGAATTGTACCTCAGCCCGCTCGAAACCTGCTGCCCTTTTGAACTGGTTCATCAATAGCGAACCGGTACGTGTCACTATGTGTTCTTTGTAAATAATAATCATCGTCTACCTCACGTACACCTAATGAATACCCATAGTGATTGATGCTAGCCAATCACTATATAGATTAGGTAATGTTATTATTTCAATATATATATTACTTTAATGACTTCAGGCTGATCCTCAGTATCTGAAAGGACCCCACATTACGGAGGTGGATGAAAATGGCCTTGAGACTGCACAGCTGGGTCTTGAGTTTCGCGTGAAGACCAAGCATTTCAAACGCGGCGACATGAAGCTCAAGTGTCTGGCGACAATAGCGACGGTTTATCTTCAGAGCAACGAGGAAAGCGTCGAGGGCGACGAGAGACTCCTCAAGGCGCCAGTTATGGAAAGTCGTGAAACCAGGGCGCAGAGCCACACGAGAAACGATATGCCAAATGGTGAGTATCGCTAATTGATTTATTATTTTATTTATGCTTTTCTCCTGTTACCCGAAGCTAATGGGCATTCATTTCCGGTATACGCCAAACAATCGATAGCAAGCTACAATGCGTTAGCCAGGCTCACGTCAAGAAGCCGTTAAAGTATTAGCAGGATACGTGACCTGATCACGCATCCTTTCCATGCGTAATACAATAAATTCATATTGATTTTCAGTAACGTTCAATATTTGTCAACGGTGTTTGTTTCAGGTGGCGAATATTGCATCGCAAGGACAAGCTCAGCGTTCATTTTGATATTGGTTATGTTATTTGTCACGCGATAATAATTAATTTTTAACACCTTTTTTTTCTCATTTTTAATATATATATATTTTTTTTTCCTTACTTTCACGTCGCTTCCTAATTCTTATCGATCACGTAAGACATCGTTTTCATTGTATCCGACATATTAACTGGTAAGTCGTGTATTGGCGCTAAACTATTCGTAAGTAAGTGTACATTTTCGGATGGACGTCCGGTATGTTTCCATAGAGTATAAGGGTTCTTACGCGTGTGTGAAATGCCGTGTTTCCTACTTAATGTTAGCATCATTGTTGTTATTATTATTATCTTCATTGTTATCAATATTTCTTTTTTTATCGCGAGTGTCCTCGACAACCGCCCGACGCACGAAAGGTATTATAATATTTATATATTTCTACGATCGGCTGCATACCAGAGGAGAGGGTCTCGGTCCTTATTGTCCGACGAATCGATTACTTTTCGGTACTAGTAAAGAACATAATTGTCATGATTCTTGTCACTCATCAATATCGTAAGTCGTCATGCTCGTTGTCGTTGTCCTTATTGTTATTCTCGTGCAAGAACACGAGCTACGAAGCGTCCCTGTACGCGTATATCAATAACATTGCGCAATTAAGATTTAAAATTTCCCGCCCACGACGCGCCACGTAAACTCGACGCTGATTGGTCTGAGCGATGGTGGCGCCCGTCCGCTAATTTATTACGTGTAAAAAACGATCGCAGTGGTAGATTGAACGCTAGAGGATCTGTCAACGCCGAGTTGAGCCTCGGTTTGTTTATTATTTTCACGGGACTTCCGAGTCGCTAGCATCCGTCAACGGGGAAGTATATTTTAATGTCTGAATCAAGGACAGCCTTTATATCAATGACGCATACATTATGCAACTATTCAATATCAACTAGATTCAACCATTTTACTTTCAGTCTATCTTCTCGTAGTAAGCATACTTCCATATACGCTGAAGTCACTTCGTTTTACTCTTTTTTCTTTTAATATCAATAATCATGTTCCTCCTTCGATTCTAGCGAATGCTATATATAATATATGTATATATAATATATATGCACACACATATATGTATATTATATAATAATTACGCGTTCCCAGCGTCGAAACGTAGAACGAGACTTACATACGTAATTATATGGAATTGTGCCCGGTTTTTATTGATCGAAATCAGTAAATTCGTATCACTTCATTATTAATTTCTCCGGAATTTCATTCTTCCTCGATATGAATCGCCGATAATGTCGTGCGGCAAAATTATCTGTCAAGTTTGCCCCCTTCGATTGTCAACAACACGCAGAAAGATTGATCGCGAAAGAAGAATCTATTTGAGATGAAAGATTAAAATATCCGCACGCTAATACAAGAAAAAAATGAGACTGAATTGCACGACATGATTTCAACCGGATATCCATGAGATTCTTATCAAGACGACGATAGCTATTTGCCGTGCGACGTGAAACTAGAGCGACGCGTTACATATTGTTGTGTCTATGTCCTTTAGGATTCCCTTTTTACTATACAGAATACAATGCGTACCTATAAATATATATAATATATACAGTATATATATTATATATAATACGTATAGATAATATATTTTGTAATTACATCGAAACGATCAGCGATCCGATAATTACTTGCTTATCTATGTACGTATCTATATACATACTATAGAAAGATTTTTTAAGATACGTTTATATGAATGTTAGTTGGCAGGCCTTACAGTTAGTGTCCCTCACTTGAAGAGACGTCATGTTAACAGCTCGATAGAGATTCAAATATATTACGAGTAAAATACTTATTTTTATCATTATTAATAAGATTATTCGAGTATTTCTGATGATATTTTTGGTATTAGCTTTATCATTTGTTTTCCTTTTTTTTTCTACAACACGAGAACGACACGTATTATTCGTATGTACGTTTTATCGTTCGCTTCAGATAACTCCAATTGTAAGACTCTTGTGCACGTCGTACACTTGTGTACCTGTAAATATGTACATAATTTTCATCGTTATTAAAACAATTCATTATTACGACAAAGCGTCGTTTACCTTGATTTATTACCCAGGGAAGCAATGTAGGTAGAGCGATAGAATGCAATGAAAATTATGAGGATGATGGATATTCATGTTTGTTTCTTTGCACTGCTCATTCGGATGAGTAGTTGCAACTGAGATGGTAACTAATAAGGTATAACTAATAGGATTAGTAGATTAATTACTTGTATGGATTTTGGGAGGGGGGCGGGGGGGTATGCTAGTAGAGGTATCAGACTTAGTAATAATGTAAAGATTAATTAGTATCTATTGATATTTATGAATTTGATGAAGTTTATTTATATTTGTATAGACAGTCCAAGTTGTTTTAAAATGTATCAACAGTCGATAATGTAGACTCCTTAATATATAATTACCGACCGAGCATGTGACCATTACATATGATAAGTCTATGTTATATGGTAACTGGAGAAAATTCAAATTATGATACTCTCATTTTCAGTAAGATGACTTTCGTTTTCACGGTTGCATCGGTTACTCACGGTGGCGCTACTGATCATATTGTTATCAGCTGGAGCCAGTCACACGTAAGAAGTCGTTTGATTACTGATTAAAAATTGCTGCCTTTCAATAGATAGTTAACGTTTGGTCTATTTTCGTGAAGAACGGCATCATGGCAGCTACGACAGTTGCTCGTCTCTTGTTCAACCGTGGAACACAAACTCTCAGAAATACACGACAAATAAGTCCAATCATCAAATTCTATTCCAGTGAGTACAAATACCGGTTTCTTGTTGTTTTTTTTTTGTGGTGCGACGACTACTTTACTCCAGGCAAATATTTTCGCGTTTTAAAAACATGCGTGATTCTTTTATCTTTTTTCCATGGAAATAAACCATTAACAGAATAAAAGAATATTGCAGGCGTACTTTTTTTATTATATGAAAAAATAACGGTATGAGAATAACAAAATTATTCCGTACAAGCCATATGGAATTTGCTCGATTTTTTATTTAGACCTTCTAAGCGTATACAACAGTGATTCGTATAATGGCGGGTCAATAATCTATCCCATCCATCGAGTCATGTATCTAATAAGAATTATTGACCTCGTGTTGTTCGCTGTAAGAAAATATCATTATACGCCATGTAAAGAATTTTAATTAAATCGGTTCCCCATATTTCATGGCAATCGATCAAATGTAACGTGATAAATATATAATAATAATATTTGTACGCCGGTACGAAAAAGCTTTTTTTTATGAAAATTCTTACTTCACGCTGATTGCATTAACGAAAATTAATGATTATCTGTATAATTAATTTCGGTAACGACTTACGTAATCAACGATACCGACAGTTCGCATATAATCTTTCTCGCTTATGTACTATGCCCTTGTTTACTTAGCACATCGAAAACATTATGATAATATGACTATCACAAGACCAATTCAAAAATTTGCGATAGGACACTTCGTCAAGGTAATGCATTAAAATCTGATACGATTTTGTCTTTTTTTTTTAGGCCAAACGCCGAACTATGAACACATAAAGATTGAGCCGGTGGGAGAAAAGAAGAATGTCGGCCTGATTACTCTAAATAGACCGAAGGCTCTGAACGCTCTTTGCGACAAATTGATAGTTGAGGTAAACGATGCCATCACTAAGTTCGATGCCAATGAAAGTATTGGAGCCGTCGTCATCACTGGAAGTGAAAGAGCTTTCGCAGCTGGTAAATAGACTAAAAATGATCAAAGACATAAGGAAAGGATTGAAATACAAATACATGTATTGCAGGTGCTGATATCAAGGAGATGGTAAACATAAGTTATGCACAGTGCATTGGTCAAAATTTCCTGGCCTATTGGGATGGTTTCAGCAGATCCAAGAAGCCAATAATTGCTGCAGTGAACGGCTACGCCGTATGAACCGCTATTGATTAAATGATTATCCAATCAAAGCGTATTGATATAAAATTTCAAGAATGATTTGGATGTTTTAGCTGGGTGGCGGCTGCGAGCTTGCTATGATGTGTGACATTATTTATGCTGGTGACAAAGCGAAATTCGCCCAACCAGAAATCGCCCTTGGTACGATACCTGGTGCGGGTGGTACTCAGAGACTGACCAGAGCAGTAGGCAAGAGTAAAGCAATGGAGCTTGTATTGACGGGAAATCAAATAACAGCGGAGGAAGCCGAAAAAAGTGGTAAGCAATGCAAAGAGCAATAGATTCAAATACAATTTGTGGTTGACGGTGATAAATACAATCACTCCATTCATTCAATCCATTTCCGTTTAATGAGAAAACAATTATTGGTTAGGTCTCGTGAGTAAAGTATTTCCGGCGGATCAGGTGGTACCAGAAGCCATTAAACTTGGAGAGAAGATAGCTTCTCATTCTCAGCTGATCGTTGGCATGGCTAAGGAGGCTGTGAATGCAGGTAATTCATTCTGTTCTCTGAATCCTGGTGTTGAGAATATATCAATACAATATATTGTTACCCTATCCGCAATCTGCGAAATGTTTGCGAATACACGATAACTAATGACAATCGATTGACACGATGAGTAATTAATTTTTTTGTTTGCAGCTTATGAAACCACACTCAATGAAGGTTTGCACTTCGAGAGGCGTTTATTCCACGGAACATTTGCCACGGTATATTTTTCGTTAACTTTTCAACTTCTTTTGTCATTTTAGCTAATTTCGAAAACAAATATTTTTTTGCAGTCCGACAGGAAGGAAGGTATGACGGCTTTCGCGGAGAAGCGTCCACCAAAATTCACAAACCAATAAAATGAAAAGCCACGGAGGAGTACTGCAGAAAAAATCAAAATGATCTATACAAAGTTTTGTTTTTATGAGAAAAAAAAATATTTTTTATACACATTATACTTAATGTATCAATTATAGCAGTTGACCTTAATCTGTTAAGTGTCTTAATTAAAAGTAAGGACAGAAATAGTAATCCCAGCTTGTCCAAGGGACTCTTTTATTATAAGATATTACTGCCTTTACACATGGGGGAGATTTCGCATATGATACACTTAATATAGAATAGCATAGCGATTCACGATATGAAATGGTAATCCACATGATCGCGACGAGATTTAAAATCAAAACCTAAACAAATCAGCGCAATTGACGTAAACGCAAAGGGGACCATTACAATACAAAAACATTTAAATTGTATGTAGAATCAGTGAGATTCATTTTAACAGTAGGAACGATAATGTCTCAGTGAGACTAATAGCCATGAGATGCGTGTAGCTTCAAGGAAAAAAAGAAACTAAGAAACATCTCAAATTGACGTGCGCAATAATATAATTTAAAAAAAAGAGAAATTATGCATCTATAGAAAATCTCCTATAAGTAATCAGCAGGTTTTCGCGTGTCAATCCCATGATTGTCCATCATTTATTTTTTTCTTTATATATATATATGTGTATATATATATACCTTTTGTTTTTTTTACTTCCTTTGGCGCTCCACTTGATACACCAAACAGGATTGACATTTGGCTGGATTTAACTGGTCGAAATTACAATTGATACCAGGTGACGTATCGCCCGTAGCTCCGGACGCGTTTAATTACGTTGACTAGCTAATACTAATGAAGTACGTAAAAATATAAGTAGATCTGGAGGATGTCACGTTATTACAGCTACATATACATCTTAGACAATTTTCGTGTCGATACAACTTGCCTCTGTATCGCCTTAATAATTAATTAAAAAAAAGGATAAGATGAAAGCACAATCGGAGGGGTGGGGGGGTATAGGTCAGGACAAAAGTAGTTAACGTTAAACTTAAGAAAATTCGAACTAGCTACCCTTAAGCTCTAAGAGAGACAAACTCTACAGGGTCTGCCCTCGCTGCAATGTCCGTATTCATTAAATTCGCTTAATTAGTAATTAAGTACGCATGAGAAAGTGCGCTCGGCGCTGATATTAAGTATTACGAATAAATCCGAGTCTCTTGAAGAAGGCTGACAGCCGACATTGATCTACCGAGTGGCATGTAACACTATTGAATATTCGAATGATCGTACGAGAGATTAAAAATTCGTAAAAGAAATTCATATTAAATTGTACCCTCTAGGAAAATTCGGAAAAAAGTGGTATAAAATATATGTTGTATACATTACATCATATATAAGAATATAAGAAATTACTGGGTACAGCATAGTCTCGATTATAAATTGCACTTAGAAAATTAACTAAAATAGACTAAGGAGTCTCTATTAAACTGTTCTAAGTGAACGGTATATTCGTACAATATTTTGTATAGCAAAGCGCGTGAAAAATTGGTCGTTTCTTTTTCCTTTTTTTATAAATTACTACGTACAGAATATATGTATATAGGTATATATATCATATGTAGAATGACGTGCCACTCGGAATTGATTTTCATATTACGGTGAACAGTGTACGAAGATATCTAGGGGAAATTTCATCAATTTTTTTTAATGTATATCACAGTTGCAAGCTCTGCTCATAAGCTACGTCGGTAGTGTAGTAAGGAAGGAATAAATGCTGATACTTTACGCGGTACATTATTATCTTTCTCAAGATTTCACCCTATAATCTCTATACCCCTCTTATCGTATCTCGGATGTTCTTTCACCCTGATTGATTAACGAGAGTCAATTTACCGCTTATTGCGATTCTTCATGGTAAAGCGTCTCCAAAAGTTACCACCCTTCTTCGAAGGTGTCGCTGCCGGAGTATCATAAGGGTAGGTAGACTCGTCATCCGTGTCCTGTGCACTGGCTGGTTCTCTCGTAGGTGACCCACCATGTCCAGAATCCCGATCGCCGTCAGCAGCGCCTTTCTCGAAACCTGAATATTTATATTTAATTTGTTTTTTTTAATGACAATTACATTATTTTCCTTCTACTTAATATATATAAATATTCTTACCACCACCAGCTCGTAGCATATCCAAGAAATTACTTTCGGCGTTTCCACGCGTGCGACCTTGTTTCTGCGAAGGGGTACCAAAGCTAAGACTTTGGATTTCAGCCTTCAGCTGTTCTGGTGGTATATCATCTACACGAAACTCATTGGGATCCTCGACGAACGCTTGTTGAAGATCCCGCATTATTTTCTTCCTGATTGTCTTTTTCATCGAGAGATGGCGCTCTAGATGTTTCACGTCACTTTCGGTTAATGTCTTGTTGTCACGACGACGCGACTTTTTCTTCTTGCTGTTCTTCGGACTCTCCTCCTCGCCGGATGTCGAGCCTACAGAGATGGCGCTGTCGTGTTCCGGTGCTTTTTCTTCGACTGGGCTACGCACGTTCTCCCATTTGTTACCAAACCCGAAGATGTCACGGAGATGGGGTATGTTGCGATCGCTGGTCTGTTGTCTGGCCATTTTACAGCGGATACCTAGAGGATCACTATGGCGACGACCAGCGATCTGGTTACTTTAATTTTTTCTTTCTTTTTTACTTCTCTTTATCCTTCCTCGTCTTCTTCACGATGGCCGTCCCTGGTACTGGCGTCAAGTTTTCAGTGTCTTGAATGACACCTCCTATAACATCAGGCAACTTGACCGATCTGAAAATCAAAAGATTTATACAGTTTTCATTTATTCGAATAGATAAAAACTTATAAAACAAACATTAGCATTGGCACAACTCGATTAATCCATCTCCACGTTACGTTTGTTATACTCGGACAATTCCGTCAAACTTGCGTAAAGGCGACTGAAGGTATGAAAAGTAAAAAAAAAGACAGTCATTCGTCATTAAGCGAGGTAACCGTGATTCCGTATGAATCCGACAGTGAAAATTTAAACATAAATATTCAAGAACGAGTTTAGTGCAAGCAACTCGTGACACACTCGTATACACGTATACGTAAATAACGCTCCTTTAAAATAACTAAATATAAAAAAAGTACCATTACCACTTAAGCATTCGGTAGTCTAATAAAATATAAGAAAAAGACGAAATGTAAAATTTCCAATCTCAAATTTCCGGTATACCATTAAGTTACGTATCGGAGCAAAGCTAACGTCATAACGTATCCCCGAATTGTATCCGCCATGTTGTGAACTTGTTCAATTAAAAATACCATTGGCAAGACTAATTCGACAGAGGAACATTTATACAAATTCGTCACAGCAGACGAGACATAATATTAAGAAGCAAAAAAGACCGAATCAGGCAGATGAATAATACCTAAAAAGTCAAAAAATATAAAATTGCATAACAATAACGATGAATAATATCGTTAAAAAAAAGTACGAAAGGAACACGCCGGATCCTTTCTATGACCAGCGCAATAATTATTCTCGAGAAGAGGGGAGTGGTCTCGAATGATTTAATGCAAAGATCGTTCTACGTAATCGATAAAGAATGATCGACATCCCACGGATCGTAGATCATTTCCCTGTGTTTCTCATTCTAGATCTTGTGATCTCATTCGTTGACTAACCCGTCATATTCGTAATGTAACGATACAACGAAATTCAAATGAGCGACATATGTTTAAAACTTGATATATATATTTTGCATCTTACCTCACGACGCTCTACTACTTTTCATTTTAAACTTCGACGGTTTCACATAGAAAGTAAAAAAAAGGAATTATTGAAATTGAAATTAATGTCAATAAAAATATTGACTCGGGTTCCATATCATCATCCTGTTGCGTATATATTTATAAATTACTATAAGGATCCAGCATGTTCGTAATACAACTTTTTATTCCACAACTAAGTATAACGAGTATTCACTGTAACTTTCTCAAAGTTCCATGTATAACCTTAAATAATTGATAGGCACGAAATGAGTATTAAGATTTGCGCTACCGAACGAAGTATTTCTCTAACGACCCACTCGTGAATTGCTCAGTAGTTTTTCTAGAGAAAACGTATTATTACCATTATGACCATCATTACCAGTCTAAGATGCCAAGAGAAGTAAGAGGTGAACTCGACCCAACCGATCGCGGGTCAAGGAATTGGGTTCTTCTTGTGTAAAAAGAAAATGAAAAAAAAAAGAAAACACCTCACGAGCATTCGAATGTTAAGTTAAGATTTTTTGCCTCATTTTTTAAACGCTCAAAAGAAATAATTCTCCCCCTCTGCCACCACCCTTCCGACCGACTTGCTTAGAAAGTCCGGGGACGTGTCTCGGTGCAAGTTGATTTCGTGGCACCGGGACGCCTCTTGTCGCGATACGGTGTCTCGTAATTGTCATTCTGGAGAAACGCAAAAAGCGATTAGGCGCTGTGCATTGTTGCTCCTTCGCGGACAAGACGCTCTCGGCCCGTGGTCAAACACTTAGAAAGCGGAAGATCCTTTCGAGAGAACGGCAAGAACAAAGAAGACGAAGAAGATTCGTGAGGATGACGTCTGGTAGGAGACGAGGAAAGAGGTAGTTGAAAAAAGGAAGATCCAAAAGAAAATAAGAATATTGGAGAAAGGACAGTCAAGTGTTCTAGTGAGCACGACTAATTGCCTTAATTTCAATAAAATTTGCGAGAAATGTATGTGAACAGTTAAATATGTATATATGCGTATACAAACGAAAAAAATTACCGCTATCGACAATATGACATGGACACTGCATAAGAACGCGACAATGAATACACCGAAGAATAACTTAAGGAAAAAAAATATATATAAGACAAATATTGACTCGAGCAGTCAAGGAACGGGTCTTGACTAACGTAGTACCGTCTAACTTGTCCTTAGAATGCATATGGCGACGCAAGATAGAACTAGCGCGTAGGCTCGTAGTCACAAAGACTAAGATTATCGTAATGCGATCGTTTTGAGGTTAGACCGTAGAGTTTCAATTACTCCCGTTTTCCCTAGGATCATTTTTCTTCCGGGGACCGATGTCTAGACTGATAATCCTGGTACGAAGTCGCCTACGTTCCGCACGACACTTCCCATCTTTGTTAGTCGTATGGAGCTACTTTATTTATACCACCGGCGTCCTTTTTTTTCATCACGACCGGCCTATACGAAGCACTCGTGTACTACAGACTTGCTCTTGCTACGGGAACTCCGGACCCCGAGTGCTTCGTTCCCGCTCTCAGACCTGCATTCTAATAATATCTACGCGTGGGCACCATAAACTGTCAACTTTTACCATTTAAACACACCTAGAGACATAGTTGTACCGGGCTTACCGTGTAAGTCACCGAGAGGAGTGTTAAATCGTAAAGAATTAAAATAAATCGTGAGAAAAGGTGATCAATAAACTTTCCTCGCTGTCCCCTTGAAAAATGCTTAATAAGACATTTCCTGCTAATCCAGTACCTATTCTTTCATTCAAGTGCTTGATACTTGACTCCTTTTTTTCTATCCATTAAGAGGACCCCAGCATTGAGACCAACGACGAATTCGAATGCGATGCTAATAAAAGAAATAAAAGATCCCGCATCCTTGAGTGTTAACGTGTATAGTATATATAGATAAATAAACTTAGAGAGAGAGAGAAAGAGAGAGAGAAAGAGAGAGAGAGAGGGAGAGAGAGAGGGGGGGGAGAGAGAGGGGAGAGAGAGAGAGAGAGAGAGAGCCAATGAAGATAGGTGTCCAAAATACAAGCTTAGACACCTAACGAGTCGTTAATAAGAAAATTACAGCCGGAAGTTAGGTCGGTCAATTTGTAAAAGCCCGCGAAATTCAAATACACTGTCACTCGGTTAGGTTAAGTCGAAACGAAGAAATATACTAAACAGTAAATAATGTCGGTATATAAGCAATGGCTTCGAAGCTGATGATCGTGAGAAGCCCTGAACGCGCAGAAGCAATTCGTAGAACTTTGGGAGACCTTAGGGAGCTAATTGCAACGGTAGCGAGTAGCGTCGGGAAGTATTAGTTAATTTCACAGGAGATCCGTGTCCGATTCGAAGTGAACGGCGGCAATGTCATTGCCATAACGTTTAATACACTACGTGAGTAATCGGGTATCTTTATTTGAAGGCTTAACAATTTGCGCCTATATTCACGTGCTTATTTATCTGTTAATGTCGCCGCGATGCAACCTATATCAATCAACATAACAATTACAAAAAATAACACTTCATATCCTTTCAGACACGGCAAAAACATCGGACTGTGGGGAAGATCGTCGAAGATTCATTAGACGAAGAAAACAAGGTCTTCTGGGTAAAATCGAAGGCCTCCATACTCGAGGAAAAGGATGAGACAATGGGGTTCGATCAAAAATAAAGAAATCGATAGAAGAAAAAAACTGAATTCACTGGATAACCTGGAAACAATAGTCTGTTCCGCGCTACGAGGAAAGGAGGTCCGTTTCATGATTAAACCCAGTATAAACCGGCGCAAGGCCGATCTTGGATAAAATACGAGAAATCAAACCGGAACTCGAGCAGTAGTTTGATGCTAGAGAGTAAAATTCATCCGATACTCGAATTTTCGGTGTAACGCCTTTAGTAAACCCTTTCATTTTATAATAATTAAACTTGCATTGATTAAGATACGACGCTAAAATCCGAGGCTGCGAATCGATCGGTGAATGAAAACTGTGGGAATTGTAGAAACGAGAGAAACAAGGAGTCCCTTACTTTTATGGAGGATTACGAGGTCGAGGACATATATATATATATGACACGAATAAAAAATATATATGTATATATAAAGTTATGCTCTGACGAATATTTTACAATCTAGTTCAAGTTTATTCCTAAAATTGCCGAGGTCGATAAGTTTGACAAGTATCGTAACAAATTGAGATTGAAAATACAGTGGAGACTCGATTATCCGGACCTCGGTTATACGGATTTGTGATTATCCGGATTGTCAATCGCGAGCA
>JARQTH010000139.1:0-35156 GCA_030142595.1 Trachelus iudaicus | reverse complement strand
AGAGAGAGAGAGAGAGAGAGAGAGAGAGAGAGAGAGAGAGAGAGAGAGAGAGAGAGAGAGAGAGAGAGAGAGATAGTGAGGGAGGGGAGACAGATAGGGGTGGGAGGGTTATTACGGAAGCCTTGAGGATTACCGGTTTTTAAAACCATATTATTCATACACACCACGTAATAAATCTCGTCCTCCTCTCTTGTTCTTTCTCAAGACAAACCTCATAACGATTTTCCTCATCTAGTCAGGCCGTGTTAAACGTATCGGTAAGTCCTCAACGAAAAGAAAATCGAATAGCGGATAATATTTTCTTCGCTGGACATTCGATGCTACATACTGGATGCTGGACGCTGCCGAGCGGACCGTTATGCAACCTGCGCGCGGTCTTCACCTCGCGGCAGACTCCCGTTGTCCTGTCCTCATGTCGTACCGTATAACCAGGTAGATACGAACGAGTATACTCTCAGCCTCGTAGCTGATGCCAACAAACCAGGTAAGTAAATAAAATGGTTATGTGTATAAGGAAGACTAAGAAAATCGATAACGATCTTCATATTGATACTTCCGAGAGGTAATATTCATTTTGTGTTTTTTAAACAAAAAATTTACCAGAAAGCTCTTTAAGTATGTTACGAAGTTCACCGATGGCCAAGAGCACGTTTGAGAATACAGGATTGAAAACAGGTTTACCTTGCACCAGTATATCGCCTAAACGGTTTAAAAGCAATGAAAGAACCAAGTCAAGATCGTACGTGATTGTTAGTGGTATGGCTTTACAATTGCGTACGAAACGATCGCACGTTAAATTTCATTCGTACGAGGAGCAACGTCGATTTCACAGGAACAAGATTTTGATACGATATTCAAAGTTGCGAATAGCTGTATTTACATACCCATTGTGAACTACGTATAATATAGGGATGTGTCTTCTCTTTGACTATACGGAGCTTTGGCGTGACTTGTTTTTGTTTAAATATGCCCATTGTCACTTTGCATGTCAGACTATTATCTGACAGATAATACGTTTTAGGCATATGTTTAAGACAGATGTTATATCATCCTATGAAAAATTCATACGTTGATGATTACAGATAAATAATAGATTAGGTCGTGCGAGTATTCGAGCTGTCATCAAGTAAGGTCGGTATATATCGATTCGGTGAAGAATCGATCAAGAGATCGTGACCGATCGACTTTCCTCTATAAAACCAGTTTCAACTTCGTAATAGAGAACCCACCCACGCTGTATCTCCATACCGGGCCTAAAATCCCCACGCGCAGATACAGAGATACCCCAGAATGCACTAGCCGACAGTTATTACGAAATTCACGGGTTGCCTAAGATCTTCGGTGTCCGGTAGTTTCTCTTTGTTCCAGTGGCTAGTTTCTGAATATTTCAAATGACGCTGTCGTCGGTTGCCTTTGTCGCTCTCTGGCGGCCCTCCGCTTAACTATCGAGGAAAACCTGCCCGTCCTAGATTTGCGGGTGGCTTTACTATCCCGGAGTCAGAAAGCACCACGCGCGATAAGTCGCAGTTAGAAATGGCAATTAAGCCTATGCCGAGTCAAGAAATTCCAAAGCATCGGGTACGTGTAACGACCGTTGCTAATAGTCCGGGCATCCGTAAAACTCGATTTCAACTGAGATTTTACTAGCTAGTCGAAGTAGATACGACGTTCTTGGTTAGCGGCACGTCGCTTTAGTATTTAATTCGTGTTGATGGCTACTGTTTCAGGTATTTACTGTGTGGTGATACATTTTTGGGAAATATAATCATAATTATCAAACGAGAAAATACGGGCTTTGACCTGTTCGGAGGTAGGTTCGGGACTGGTGGATGATTGGGAAATGAGAATAACCGTCGAGGCTATCGCTAGGCGTATATTATGTTGGTTTATGCGATCCGATCGGGAGGTAAAGCCGGCCGAGTGCCGTGCACCAAGGTGATCCAGTGCGAAAGCGAGAGGCAAGTTTGAGAGGGTGCACGAGAGACGACGGATCGAGAGAAAAAGGAGAAGAGAGCGGAGAACGCCGGGGAGAGACTAAACAGGGATCATGGTGGTCGATGACGCCAACGGCAACTCGTGGGAGCGCGGCTTTAACTGCTCTCGGTCGCTGTGTTCGCCACCATAGTTACCACCACCACCAATATCAACAGCGTCACCAGGCACCAGGGTACTATTTACTAGCTAGTATCACCATGACCACCGTCAGCAATGATATATAGATACGATATATATATATATATATATATATATTGTATATGCACATAAACGTGTGATGTTATAAACGCAATCGGTTAAAAACTAGAAGTGATACACCCTCGTCATTCAGTTTCTCTCCCTTTCAGTGTTGCGAGTTTGACGACACTCTTTGCTCAGAAGCCTTACCTGTCATCTGGTGGACAACAAAATTAATTAACAGTCAGACCAGGCTGCCATGTTACGTGACAGACACCAAATAGCTTTTTGCTGATAGCTTTTTACGAGGAGTTGTAAACAGCTTTGTGCATTGTTTGTGTGCGAGCGTCCTGATAATTCTTCCTGTTTTTATTTATCTCTTTTGGTGTTGCTGAATGTGGCTAAATATTATCAGGATTTCATTTCAGGGTTGTGTCACGAGAGACAGTCCGGACCGGAAACTGTCTTGGTCGGCGGGTTTGTATTTTTAGAACGAGAACGAGCGGAAACAGAAAAGAAGGATGTAAAGTAAAAGGCGGTACACTAGGGAACGACGGGGAACAAAACAATTTGGCGGTGGAGGATGGTCTAGCCATTTTCTTCTTGCTTTTCGTGTTTCAGCCGTGTAGCCTTTCATCTCAACAGCTTTTATGTGCCCGAACTCTATTTTCGTGACAGAATGCCGACTCGCGTTGTTATGAAGGGCAAATGACCAGACGCCATCTTATGGAACGTGATACACACAATGACTTATATTTTCGCGCAAATTAGTATACTCCATTCTTAAACATCACCTCGCACATATTTATAATCTTCAGGTAATACATAATTATGACAACGTTCACAATAATATTACAAGCGTCAATTTTAATTCTCAGATGTTAAATTTCTCTTCGTATCCCCTAGAAACGCGAGGAATCCCACGTGACGACTATGTGAGTCACGTGTCTTACTAATTTCCTGTTGGCTACGATTAACCACGAAAGGGAAGCTCCGATTACCGATGGATTTTGATTAACGTAAGGAACTTTGCATTTTAGGGGATATACAGAGATATAGATTACTGTCGGATAATTAATCTCAAGTCTGCCGAGCGTGTGTACGGTTCTGAATTGTTCTTTGTTTCCGTACTCTGCCCTCTAAAGGAACAATGGCGTCTCCGACTGACTCTCCTTTTTAGCTTGTTCTTTTTTCCCTTTCTTTTTTCTCTTCTTTTCAACACAGTCGAATAACCATGCCGTGGTTATTCGTACACGGTAGACATAAATTCGTCTAATTGAACGGAATAAAGACGTGCTAAGTTAGTCGCCAAACGCGATACGTATGAATTGACATTATAGCAAGAGATACAAATCCTGACGGCCATCGGACAGGATTAATTATAAATAGGTGACCACACGTCTGTCCACGACCTGACGGAATAATGATGCACTGACCTTTGCCAAAGGTCGCTCATGACTGACCTTTACGTTGCTATTAGAAAATCCGTGAGGAACCCGGCAGAGTGTGAAATCTGTGAGGTCGTGCACGAGTGACCTCTGTCATGATAAAAAAAATATAGAGTAAATTTATATATTGTCCTCGAGAGCGATATTTATAGGTATCCTCATAGAAGGGGTCACAGGTCAGAGTTAAAGTTCGCAACCAGCATTCATCTCATTGTCAGGACAGTAAATCAGAGTTTCTAATTTTTTTTGTTTAAAATCGATTGGTATCGAATATTGCTTGTGCA
Source organism: Trachelus iudaicus (assembly GCA_030142595.1). Taxonomy (NCBI): domain Eukaryota; kingdom Metazoa; phylum Arthropoda; class Insecta; order Hymenoptera; family Cephidae; genus Trachelus; species Trachelus iudaicus. The sequence continues at coordinate 31,252 of JARQTH010000139.1, read as the reverse complement.
TATTTTCAGAAAAATTATCTACTATCTATTACACTGATATTAAAAGCAAATATTATCATCCCCTGTAAACACCCTTCGTTTTCTGAATGATAATCACCTCAGGATAAAGGTGAGCCTGCACTGATTGTTAACAGTCATGATAAGTAGGGACATCAAAAACACATTTAGAGAAGGTATAATCGACTGTGTCAGAAACTACTGCGTCCTTTCAAATAAGCATCGACAGTCTCACTTATCGATCAATCGATAGTCATTGTTCGACCTCCTGTTACGAGGGGTTGAGTCTCGTTAGGATGCCTATTAATCAACCGCTCACTGGTTTCCGTATTTTTCCCCAAGGATTAGTCATTCATCCATTGCATCATAGTATTGATGATCATCAAGCGGTTGTACCTCTAACTAAAATCAAAACAAGCGTCTCTTTTTCTATACTTAAATAAAATTCGAGCTAGAAATTGGATAAATCAAATTATCTTCTGTCTTTCTCTCTCGAAAAAACAGAATAACTTCCTGTTTCAGAATATAATGTACAATAATTAGCTACTCGAAAGCTACTCATAAGACCCACATTTCTACGAATACACAGAGACCCTGTTTTCATGATGAATGCTCACAATTTTACACACGCTCTTGGTAGCTCCCTTAATGACTGTACACAAAATTAATTATACTGAGGATGATGCTTACCAGGGGAGCGATGGGCTGCGCGATACACCTAGCGTGCTGTTTTCCTGGATGTAAAATTTTCTTCCTTGGCACACGCTATCACTTGGAGACCGTTCGTCAATCAATGAATTACGTTTCTTTTTTAACGGATTAGTTAAAAGTTATTCTTCTTGCGCGTTCTGCGCGCCTCACTAGAGGTTCTTCCCAATAGCGGGATATTCGTTTGCACGAGAAAGCCGTATCGAGAAGGTCCGATGCCGCGGAGAGTTCGTTCAGAACTGTAAGTCAATGAAAGCTGCCAGGTTGTCCCACGCGAGATTTGCTTTAACGCGCATCCATCCTCGCGCAACACGCCAACATCGACTATGGGGGTTGTGCGCGACATTTTCTTTATAATAATCAGGAGCGTGTGACTTTCAATATGAGGAACTTGATACTGGTCATCGCTAAATATCGAGCACTCAAGTTCATACTGGCTTAATTTTGTGGCAAGATAGGCAAAATTAATTATAATTCAGAAATTACCTGTTTAAAAGTTTCTGATTTATTTGATTATAACTGATAATTGTGGGGTTTCAAGGAAATAATATTTTTAATGACTTACCATGTTACAGCGTTATCCAGCAATCATTTCCGGTGTCGATTACGTCTACTGTTGGATGATTTCTGCACTTCTTGAATGATCTGCCAACAGGAAAAGAAACATTCAGACTTTCCTTATTCCAGAAAAATTTTTTTACATTTTCATTGCTTCCAGGTTATGCATTTTATTTCTTTAATCTTGTTCCTTAGTGTCAGCATCCTCATTATCCTTGTTCTCAGACACAGAATTGAATCTTATGTATAAGATTTACTATTATGATCATTAACCCAAATAACTTCTTCTCGAGGATCCTCGTATCTGTGCAAGATTTTTTCCTTGAAGGAACCAACTAGATTCATTATAAACTTCTAAGAAAATCTAGCAATGCTAATAACGTTTCTGCTCATTTCTATATGATTGATCAATTGAACGGGAAGAGCTCTTTGTTCGAGGTCGAATTAGATCTCTCTCGCTCTCTGTATATATATGTGTATATATATAGAGAGGGTGTATATTTAAATACTTGAGGACAGTCATCATGTGATAATTTGTACAATCACGTTAGACGTTCATATACGGATTATGTAATAATTAAACGTTTAACCACAAAATGAGACATACACACCCTTTTTGCATCTTCCAACGTGGTGGGGATGTAATTTGAATTGATTGTCGAGATAAGACTGCTGTAGTCACGATATAACGTGAATTGATCTTTCAGCCACTCACGAATTTCCATAACTCGATTGCGAAGTGCGTTACGATAGTCCACCGCAGAAGACAGCTTTAAACTCGAATTCATTTCCGCTATATCTAAGGACGAGACAAAGAGTCGTTAATTGGATCGTCACTTTTCAAGCGGCAGGGGATACATGAGAATACACTATAAAGGCATCCGTTATAGCTTATCCCAGTATGTTTATCCTACCGAGTTACTTGTCTTTACCATGAAAAAAAAAAAAATTCCACAAACAAAGAATGTGTAAAAACTGTATTAGCTGTTTAATCGTGCTGGGTGTATGCCGGGTTTACAGTTGCCAGGCGCGAAAATATTGAATTTTGTACAGCTGCCAATGATGTTTGATGTAAGTGATAAAGATTTTAATTAGTTTAAACGAATACTTTTTAATAAGGAATTTCAACACATTGTAAGCAGTACAGAAACGCATTACTCGAATTTGCTTATATCTTTATCTAGTGAAGCGTACAGATATTCGATTAATATAGTTTCCCATTATTGTTGACATGCAACTTGATAAATTTAATCTTGTACTTTGGAAAATGATGTTGAATTACTTCGCACGTTCCGCTAAATTACCAGGTCGAGTGAATTCGATGATTTTTGGAAAATCTAGAGGTTTGAATGCTAAAGATTCTGTTTTGTGGATGAACGGAGAATCCAATGGGTACATCATTAATTTTCTTCTCTCTTCTTCAAACTGTTGAATGTATCGGCTTAATTCCAGTTGAATATTATTTTGCTTATTCTTTATCCTCAGGGCTGTCATTTGAGTTTCAAGTGGATTTACGTCCTGTTTTCGACGTGGCATAAACGTCTCGTTTTTTAATGATTTTGAATTTCTGGAAGATTTTGCTGATTTTGTATTCTTCGCATTATTACGGGTTTTAACCATTTTGTCGCTGTGTCGTTGCTGAGCATTGTGTCGCAAAGTCTGATTTCTATGGACTTTCATATTTTGAGAATCTAAAATACCTCTTACTCTTGTCAAAGGCACTGGCTTAGTGCTTACTGTTTTGTAAATTGCATAAGGAGTTCCATGATTGTGTGAAGAAATAATTTTATCAAAATTATCACTTTTATGTGAATTATGCTTTTGCTCTTTAGTGTGAATTATACCTGTCTTTGGACTCTGTGGAAATTTCTGGTTGCATTTTAAGTTTTGATTAAATTCTTGAACAGTGCGTTGGTCGATGTCTTCTTGTCTAAGATGATAAATAGATGAGAGACTTTTTTCATCTCTTTGAACTATAGTTTCATTTCCTGACAATGATGTTTTACTTCTTGTTGGTTCTTCTTTCTTCTTCAATACAATAGCTATGTCCAATTCTCCACGTTTTTGAATTCCAGATTTCTTTGAATTGGATGTTATTTTGGAGCCTTTACTAGACTGCGTTTTTGGTGAACTCCGATGACTTCCTTGTTCCTGTTTGGTATTTCTCTTTTCAGACAAAATGTTATTTATGTGGGTTTGATGTTTGGGAATGATTTGAACCGTTGTCGTTTCTGATTTGCGAGAGTTCATGGAAGATTTGGCACGATTTGATCGCTTCTGTTTTGATTTTTGTATCATGCAGACTTTTGGGGACTTCAATAGGCAAACTGGTTTGATAGATTCTGTCGATTCTGTATTCTCTGTGATCTTAACGTATTGAGATAATTCTTTATTCAGATCCACTTCACAGACACTAGTAGTATGAATAAGTTTAGGAGACATAAGCTCTATAATTTTTGTTTCATCCTTAATATCTCTCCGATTTATTAAATATTGACTATAAGATATCACTTCAGTCTGTTTGGAATAGGATTGTTCACTTGTACTTGACTTTTTCTGCATGTCTGATTTTATGGAAGAAGTTTCTGATGTTTTATTGTCATTAGAATTTTCATACGTTGGAAAACTATTAGATTCCTCATCAAATGAATCATTGGAATATGTATCTGGACGAACTTCCTTCCGTGAAGACGATGAAGTATAAGGTAAATTCTTTGAAGATGATAAACTTTGTACTATTTGTATACCAAAGTCTTCAGTAATTTGATCATTTTTGCTGTATGATAGTTTTGATATAAGCTGACTCTGGTCTTCTGACACTTCAGTGACTAATCTTTCATCACTTGATACTTTGTTGTTATTTTTTATTAATTCAAAAGAATCAGTGACATTACCCTCGCCAGCTGGCCCAATGCTGTCAACATTTGTTGTGTTATGACTTACTTCCTCAGATATGACAGGAGAATTTATCTTAAGGGATTCTTCAGATGTTTTATTGAATATTGTCACAGCAATAGTTGAAACATCCTTTTTACCTTCAAAAGGAACTTCTCTGACTTGCTCAATATGAGCATCAGGCATTTTTATTTTTAATTTTGGCTTCAAACCTGTATCCGATGAATCACCAGAACCAGGAATTGATTGTTTCACTTCATTGCTAATACTGTTAAGTGTGCTGACAGTGCTAACACTCAATTCTAATTGATTTTCATCATGGATTTTAGATTTATATTTCCTGTCAATCTCTTTTAAGCGCATCAATGCTGCAGTTGCTCTGGAACGCTGCATATTTTCGCAAATCTACCAAAGAAACACTATAAATTTACTAAAGGACGTGTAAAATCACAACCCTAACGTTTATGAAATCATCACCATTCGCCATAATGTATACATACCCGTTGTCCGAGCAACAGTGCAAATGTTATTCTCTCAAAAAAACACTGTTTTTAAAGACAGCTATAGATCAATTGTCAATCGAAAACTTAAAAAATAATAAGAACACAAAAATGCCTGTATAAATTTATTATTTATTATATTTAAAATACATAATAAAATTCATAATTGATTATAATTTTTCCCACATCCGCTTCCTCTCATAGAAAATGGCTGCCACGCATTCTCTTTCATACTAATCAAAAGTTGTAACCAGTTGTAACATATATCCACATATTATATATATAGATTAAATTCATGTCGAATATCAATTTCAGAAATTGCCTCTAATTAGCAAGACTGAATTATCTAAACTAGTTCAAGCCATTTCTATAGCTCGATATCCTACAGAACCTCCGATAAGGAACTTAGTTTTTTAAATCATTCATCCGTACTATTCAGTCCGTTTCAAATGCATTGCCAGTATTACGAGTACTGTTATATCCCTGTTTACCTAGATGAAATTGAGTGAGACACAATTAGATTAGCAGTCTTGGCAGTGCAATTTCGGAACGTACCCAACATCCAGCAAAGTTCATCGAATTTTCGCGAACCGTTATTTCTTGTCTACAATATCGACGAAAGATAACAATATCAGTTACAAATACATGAGTAACGTTATGTCAGCCAGTTTGATAAGTGCTCCGTGGCGTGAAGCGTGGCGCTGTATACGTTAAGCGTGGTTGGTTCTGATTGGTCAATAAAATTTAACCAATCAGCGCTCTCCATCTGTCTACCCCGGCTACTGCTACATTTGCCAACCACGTCCAGCGTTCCGGCATTATCGGCTTGTACTTTGCACGAGTAGGATCTATGTCGAGTGGCTTAGCAGTCCCGGCGCCCAAAATGCGATCTTTTTGCGCGATTTTCGCTATCCTGGCGATCTCCTTGGTCTCCGCGGACATCTACTTCGAAGAGAAGTTCCTCGATGGTAAGTAAGACCTAATATAATAAGATAAAAAAAAACCATCATTCCTACCATTACCAAGCCTGTCGAAAGGCTATGTTAAATTACCACCCTGAATTCCTTCATCCGGCAACCACACCCTCCATACTTCCGTACGATTCTCATGATGCTGAAGATAACTATTTCTCAATGAATTTCTAACAAAATTTATATATTTATGCCGTTTCGTTAACCTTGCCGTGGATGCCTTCGTGGCTTAGCATTTTTGTAACGCATATCGACAAACGGCCATGCAATCTCCTGCTGAAGCGATCTGCGCAAACAGATTTTAAACTCTTTTAATCTACGAGAATCGTGAATATTCTCGAAACATGCAGAGTCACGTAGCCAGAAAGGAAACAAGAAGTACTTCAGAAAAATATCAGAGATACACTTTTTTCCTTTTTTAATTCCTTTGACTACTTTCATCGGACTCTGATCTAACGGGAATCAGCATTGATTTGAAAAATTTTCGGTTTTTTAAGTATAGTATGTATCAGGGTCGTGATGTACACGTTGAATGCTGTGCGACCATATTTTTCGCGGGACGATTTGTTAATTTTGCCACGCGTTTCAGCGATTGCTATATTTGTCGATGTAGAAGCTAAAGACAGAAGAATTCGTTGTTGGTATGGGATATGTGGCGCTAGCTGAGGAGACATATTACCTTAAGCGGTGAATCAGGCATCTTTTTTCTCGGTTCCGTTACTTCGAATTTAGAAAGATTAACATTAATTCTCGAGGAGATCATGAGAATTTTAATTAATGAATTTAGTGATTTTTGTCATTCTATTTTGCAATTGAATTTTGAACTTGTTTGGTTGTATTGCAAGTTACTGTTCAATGACGGCTTTGGTGTTATTTTATTTTTCCAGACTCGTGGGAAAATGAATGGGTTTATTCAGAGCATCCTGGAAAGGAATTTGGAAAGTTTGTTCTGAGTCATGGAAAATTTTGGAACGACCCCGAAAATGATAAAGGTATCATCATTGTTTTAATGAAGTCATCAGTATAAACAAACACTACAACTCCTTTGAAAAAAGTCAATTTTTGTTTCTAATTAAAAAAAATATTTAGGCCCGATTGCATGAATGTCAGTTTAGCTTCAAATAAGATTTGAATGCCATATTGTCCATGTGACTGGTAAATAAAGCACTTATGTCTTAGTTAAACTTTAACCAATGTTGGTGTGATTGGGCCTTTCCAAAATAGTTTCTGAGCCTAGAGTCACTTGTCGTACCTTATGTGCGAAGAAGTGCTAGAGGAACTCGGAGAGCAACTCAAGTCTCACATATGCCCTGAATATGTAATTATGCATATATTAGGTACCTCGTGCAGATACACTCACATTTTACAATATCATGGACAAATCATTGTTTTTCATTTTTATTATAAATCATTTCATATTTTTTCAAAGGTATCCAAACTTCACAAGATGCCCGGTTTTATGCTCTGAGCAGAAAATTTACTCCATTCAGCAATAAGGATAAACCTCTTGTTCTCCAGTTCACTGTCAAGCATGAACAAAATATTGATTGTGGAGGTGGTTACGCCAAGGTCTTCGATTGTGGACTGGAGCAGAAGGACATGCATGGAGACAGTCCATACCTTCTCATGTTTGGTAAGAAAATTTTCATTTTAGATTCATCAAAACTCATGTAATGAAAAGAGTTTCTTAAATGTAATTAAATTTTTACACCGAGCCTAGAGTCACTTGTCATGCCTGAGTAGTGTGGTTGATGGGTGCTATAGGAACTCGGAGAATAATAGTCTCACTTATGCCCTGGGTTGGTTCTTTTAACTTATCACAGGTACCATGTGTAGATACAATACCCTGTAATAAATTCTTTGCGTAATATAGAAAATAATGCAATGTTTGAATAATAAGAAAGTTAATACAGGTTTTTCTTCCGTAAATTGAAAATACAAAATTTTGGAAATCGTCCAATAGCGTCAAAGTACAATTTTATGGCTGTTTACATGGGAGTGTGCGCATAATTTTTACAATTCTCTGGGCAATGATCCAATGAATATTATGCTGCAGATATTTCAATCTTTTTCATTAACTGTTGTACTTGCACTTACAGGACCTGATATTTGTGGACCCGGTACGAAGAAAGTGCATGTCATTTTCAACTACAAGGGCAAAAATCTCCTAATCAACAAGGATATTCGTTGCAAGGACGACGTCTATACTCATTTATACACATTAATTGTTAAGCCTGACAACACATATCAGGTAATTGCATTGTTTCCCTTTCTACAGATCAATAATTTCCTTTCTCGATTCGTTATCAATCAAAACTGCTTATCGCAGTATATACATTATTTATCTGCCTCATATTTATATTATAACGTATCACGTGTCGTTGTGGCAAGCCTTCGGGTGTTGCTATGCGATAGCCATTACAACAACAAGGATTGCACTATGAGTCTTAGAGTTACATGTCCTAATATATTTCATGGAGGACATGTGCTAAAGATACTCAAAGAGAAAAGATAGTCTCGCTTTATTTTCCTTGTGAATAAGTAAAACTTGCTTATCGCACGTACATCGTGAAGACCGACAGGCTGTTATTAATAATGAGCGATATTTTCCATAGAAAAAAGTTTTTGTTTCAAGGATTGTACAAATTATTTACTTTCGTTGGACTTAGGTACTCATCGATAACGAGGAGGTCGAATCTGGAGAATTGGAAGCAGATTGGGACTTCCTGCCCCCAAAGAAGATCAAGGACCCGTCTCAGAGCAAGCCTGATGATTGGGACGACAAGCCTACCATTCCTGATCCTGATGACAAGAAGCCTGACGACTGGGACAAGCCAGAACACATTCCAGACCCTGAAGCGACCAAACCCGAGGATTGGGATGATGAAATGGACGGCGAGTGGGAAGCTCCAATGATCGATAACCCTGACTACAAGGGAGAGTGGAAGCCAAAGCAGATTGATAACCCCAACTACAAGGGACCCTGGATTCATCCTGAGATCGATAACCCTGAATACACGCCAGATCCTGAGCTTTATAAACGTGATGAGATCTGCGCTATCGGCTTTGACCTCTGGCAGGTTAAGTCCGGTACCATTTTCGATAATGTCATGATCACGGATGACATCGAGGCTGCTCGCAAGTTCGGCGAGGAAGTCTGGAAACCCACCTATGTAAGTATAATTCATTTAATTAATTCATAGCGATAACAATTCACAGTACAATGATGATAAAAGCGCTTCCGAACTAGATGAGCGATAAAAAGCTGGAATTCCTCGTTGCTGACCAATTTCTGTATCACAAGAACTTCAGTGAATTTTTGAGAAGAGCCGTTTTGTACTTCGACTATTATTCTCTAATTTCAGGAGGGTGAGAAGAAGATGAAAGAAGCTCAAGATGAGGAAGAGAGGAAGCAGAGAGAGAAGGAGAGCAAGGAAAGCGGAGATGAAAAGGAAGAGGACGAAGATGAGGATGAAGATGAAGAGGACAATACTGTCCCAGAAGTAGAGGTAAGCATTTATTAAAGCCCTTATAGAGGAGATTCGAACTATCCCAGTATTTCCTTTCGTGCAATTGATTTCTTCGAAAAATGATGACAATAGAGATTCCGATCCTAGTGAGCGATAAGAAGCTGGAATTCCTCGTTGCTGAAATTTTCCAATAAGATTTCATAGAGAGCTTACAAATTTGTTCATCCATAAAACCAAAACTCATGGGGAAATCTACTTATCTGTTTCAGGAACATGACGAATTGTAAATACACGCGTGTCATATGGCACAAACACAAACTGTATTCCAGGAGCTGCCTGGCCACGACAAGGCAGATGTCTCAGCATAGGCGACACCACAGCTTGAAGATAACTTTAAAAAAGAGTCACGCTGAATATTGGTACTTATGTTAGACGGGATATCAACGCAGGGAGTAATGCCGAATCCTCTCATTTACCCAATTTCTTCCCCTGATACTTGTACTGAACACCGTTCAGGATAATCAGAACTGAAAAGAACTAGTAGTACATTTATATAGGTCACTAGAGTGTACCCATTATATATCATCCATTATATACAGAATGGAGAATGTATAAGGGAAAAAAGAAATCTCAACGGCGAAGTGAAAAAGGGACGAAACTACTCGAAATAATTTCCAGCCCTTTATTACAGAATTCAATTAATCCGATGACGTACAATAAGGTAAATGATTTCGTTTCCATGACCGGCCATTTTTGTTGCTATTAGCCTCGCGAACCTAAATTTATACTATACCATTCTCTATGTACGTACTAATTCATCAATTCTTATTCATCTTGTCCCTATTGATATTTCCTGGTTTAATCTAAAGAGTACCAGATAGTGCGTATTTATTTGCTAACTGTGTTGAGAGGAACGCTAGCGTATGTGCCGTATTACAAATGTGAAAGAGAGAGAGGAATAACTGATGAAAATGAAAAAAAAAAATTCACAAAGTCTTGCTCCCATTGCCGCAGCTCCAAAAGACTATGTTGTTCCGTTTTTGTTTGTCAAGTGTGTTTTATATACATAAAAGTAATTCAGAAAAGAATGTAATTTAATAATGCTATATATTATTTCGTTCTCCGTACAGTGTACGCGTAACTCGCTCTGCGACTACTAGCGTTTAAGTATAAAAGTGATGGGTGTGTGCAAAAATGACTGAGTGATAATAATTGATAATTATATCAAGCAACCAATAACCATGTAATAAATACATAAGACTTTTCTAGATGTGCTCAGGTCGTTTATTCTTCTGACAGTCCTCTGGCCTTAAGGTCATTTTTGGTATCCATGCTCTGATTAGGTCACATGAGATACACCTGAGTACGCACTAGATTGAATAATAATATATAGCGATGGTAGATTAATTTATACTTTATTTGATGTCCTTATAAATTAACATTAATCACATAAACAAATTGGCATAACTTACGATATGACGAGTTTTCGTACTCATAGACGTTGAAAAAAGGAGTTGCCTGACAGTCTATAATTTCAATAGATTTTAATACATTTTTACGTACTGTAAAGATAAATAATTATTTATATCAGGGGTCTATGTTTATCTGTATTCAGTGTAACAGGTATGGAATGTTAATGGGGGGAGAGGGGGGTAAAGTAAGTTATGTATACGTAGCATTCATCGCAAGTGCAGTTTGCACCGTGCATCAGAAGATCTTGTATAATGCGGTAGGTTTAATTTTTTGCAAGGCATATGAGCGCATCAATACCTCTTATAAAAGACAGACGATTGACAGATTAAGAAATTACGATATATTAGACATTGTGTATAATGCCTCATGAGCACCAAGCTGTTGCGTTAGCCAATCTAGTCCCTGTGTAGCACCAGTGATGTCAGTCGACGGGGAAGATCCTTGAATATGCCATGCTCGTCCACAGCAGAGCTTTTGCAGTGATAGAATATCTGATAATTCCTCTACGCTAGTACATCCCGGCACATCCTGAGATTGAAAGGAAAGTGCTCGTTAGTATCGAGTATTAAAATGAAAGGATTTTTAGTTAACGAGCTACTTTGGAAGTTACCTGCTTATTAGCGTAAATCAAGAACAGAGCATCCTTGAGTTCGCGTTCGCTGACTATCTTTGATAATTCTTTTTGAGCTTCTTCGAAACGCAATCTGTCACTAGAGTCGACGACGAAGATCACGGCTTGAGTATTGTGATAGTAATGTTTCCATAGTGGTCTGAATTTGTCCTGTCCGCCGACGTCCCACAAGGTGAATACAAGATTCTTATACTCCAGACTCTCCACGTTGAAACCAATTGTTGGGATCGGTGGTGTTGATAAAGTTATACCTCTCATGGCTGAGAGGATACTCGTCTTCCCGGCACCGTCCAGACCCAGGATCACGACGCGCATGTCGATTTTGGTACCAATGTGTACCCGATTATCCTGTAATGTGTAGGTAGCATATATCTTGCATGATTTGATTGCTGAAGGCGTTTGTTGTATTACAAACCCTGCTGAAGATGATGGGGATGGATGATTCTGGCGTTAAAAGATCAGGTTCACGTTGCACGTAGTGCTGATGCTGTTGCTCTAAAGATGCTAGATCTTCCTTTACTTTTGCTACGCTGCTCAGTAACTTCCAGTCTTCTGAATCCAGGATACTTTCTAGCTGAATGCAAACTCCTGCTATGCGAGATCTTGTTGTTGTTAATTCCTTTTGCTGTTGACGTAGAGCAGATAGACGTCCACGTGTTTCTGTATCTATACATGTTATGGCAGCCTTTTCTTGCTCTGCAAGCAATGCTCTTAGATCCTCGAAATGCTGTCTGACACGATGTCTTGCATCCTCTATTGCCCAGCCCTCCAATTCCTGTATTACTATCTCTGTGTAAAGATATGTGAATTGTAGATTAATGTGAGAGCTGCATTAGTTCGTCATAGACAAATTGTAAGCAGGCAGGCTTACCTATTTTGTGTGCTGTGTCTCTCATGCTTTCCATAAACTGTGTCATTTTCTGCAGCGCTCCGATGATTGATCTCCTGATATTCTCTGCCTCGATCTCAACCAGGGTTGGCTGGAATTATTAGTTCTTTATGTATCTTAGTACGTTTAAGTGACAACTGTTTAGTATACCTTATGGATACTATGTCGGCCATAATCTTTACATAGGTAACACAACAAAGCATTGTGACATCCTTCTTGAGTACAAGTAAATTCTGCAATGTGTGAAGTATGTATAGGGCATTTTGGTTTCTCTCTGGGTTTCTCCGATAGAGGTACTCTTCTATGTTTGGTAAGAGTTCTCATAGAATGAGTAAGGATGTCACAGGCTACACATAAATGTGTTTCACATACAGTACAGTATAGTACTGCAATATGCTCCTCGTCCTCGTCACAATTTTGAGTAGACTGCAGTCTTTCACGTTCTAGGTCTAACGTGTTCTGAGTACTTGATTGCTCCAATCTTTCTAGGAGTTCTATCAGGGCAAAATTTTTCTTCAGACTATATATCCCATTATCAGTTACTTGCGTAGGCTGTCTGTCAAAGGGACAGAGGAGAATTTGTTGGTCTGTCATGTTAGGTCGAAGACGTAGAAGACAAGCATGACAGACTGTATGCCCACAGTGAAGTAACCGGGGTACCTTAGCACCGTCCACAGAAAATACTTCCTCACAAACACGACACTCCAGTTCCTGTACAAATATAAATTAATTTTTATATTTATCATATAATTTGAAAGGCCTACTTAAAAATGGTTAACCAATTATGTGTCCTATAAATCTCACAATCTTTATTAACGTTAGAAAAATTAAACATTCTAATCATCTTACATTAGGCTTAATCGTTTTGAGAGAGCGTTTCAAGTATTTACTGATTCGATCCCTGTCTTCAGTCATATTTATTTAATTTTTGATTCACTTTGGCAGCTGATACCTAGTGATTATATTTGCTAAAATTTGGCTCTGCTGACCAGGTTCAGCATCTATGCTTAGCAACAAAACTGCATACTTCAACGATTTTACCTGCAGTTAGTAAGATAAAAATCTATCTTAAATTGATTTCATGACACTTACCATTGGCAGTAGTTCCTTGCATCAACTGTAAGATGTGCCTTATGCAAGTGTAATTTTCAACTAATTTCGTATTATAAAAAGTTTTGTATTCACCAGTAGAAAAATTATTTTTATTTCAAATATATACATACATATACATAGATTGGATACGAATATAAGGTGGTCCCGTGATAAAATCTAATCTAAGAGAAAATTCTGAATTGTTTTATATATACTAAATAATAGCTAAATATTTGAAAATGATTTGTTGTATAGTCTCTGAGGTATAAAAGTTCAATATCTTCATTTTAGTACGGTAGAACGCAATGATTTTGGGCTCAAATGTTGAGATTATCTTATATTTTCACTCATTTATTTTTGTACCCAAATTCTTATAATTTTATTTTACTGCCTGTTTTAATTTGACCATCTCTATTATCATAACTGGACCACCTTGACTGGTAGCGTCTACAGAATAAAAATTATTTTTTTTTCGAATACTTATGATATTTATTAAAATTCACTATTCAATAGTGTATTGAATGTTAATGTTAAAATAAAAGTAATACGTTAATATGCTAAAGCTTAATCGTGCCTGAAACATAATCAAAGGTTATACAATTTTTATTTAAAATACAAATCAAGAGTATTTCGGTAAAAAAAAATAATAGTATATTTACTCTAATTTCAGACGTTTTGCGACATCGCCCTCGGTAGTGTCTCGCGGGTCATCTGGGAAATAGTCAAATTCCGTCTAGGATTGAGAAAAAAAAATTGTTGTAATATTTCAAATATATGAAACATTGAATACTTAATTTATATTACTTACAGTTTTCGTGTTTCTGTTTTTACATATATCTGTTTGGCAGTTACAATTTGAACAGGATGTTTTATGACGACGACAAGTACAAATCCGCGTGGAACAATTCGTTTTACACGAACATTTGATTTCTCCGTCGGATGATCGTTTCAAGGGTTGAACTTCATCTTTGCTCAAATCTTTTAACAAGCTCTAAAATAAGACACAAAATATATTGATAGTAACGATATCATTTAATTACAGTTAAAATTGCTAGAACAACAATAGAGGAACATACTGATTATAGATAAATAAAAGCCTCATAATTTTAACGAAATCGTAACAAAAATATTAAATAAAAATTATAGTATTATAACTTACTACGGTTTTTCTGGTTCGTTTGTACAGTGGTGTTCTTGACCAATCAGGATCGGTATCATCGTCATCGATGACAATGCTATCCTCTGAAAAAATATCATCCCAACCTACTCGTTGATCTTGGTTTTCCTCATTCGTGGATTTAGACTTTTTCTTTTTTGTATGGCCAATAGTTTTCGAGTTCTGTGACATAAATATCCGAGTAGGAAAGAGTCATGATCATTAGAGAATAATTAAAATGTTTTTTCTTTATATCTAAAGATAATATTTCCTTACGTTTATCGATTCGTTATTTTTACGAACTTCCTCGAGTTCCTGCTCTAAGGCTTGACAACGTTCTTTGTAAATTTTCAATTCCCGTTTCATCCATGTGATCTCAGTGTGTTCAATACTGGAATTTTCATTAGTGCCCCGAAGATGTTGTATACAATCCATAACATCTTGCTCGTATTCAGATTGGAGCTTTGCAAGTTTTTGCTCGGACTCTGCTTTTAAAGCAATTGCTTGAAGTTCACTTTGCCGAATCTTAAGATGCTGCTGATCACATGTGTCCTGTAATTAATTAGTTCATATTAAATCTTACATAAGATGTTTGATATATAATTTTTAAGGAGGAACATCGTTCCTCTTTTACTTATCTAATAATACTGAGGGAGAATATTATTATTACGATTAACTTACTATCAGTTCCTCGTATTCCCAAGTTTTTGCAATTTCTCTTCTATGTATATCTCCTGCTGTTTCAAAGAGAATATTTAGAGCAGTCTTGGCGTCGGCCATGGACCTTACAGTCTGCCATCTTGACTTAGATCTGTTTTCTATAAAATCACATATCGGATGCATGTTTATGTCGTATGTGAATCTACACGCAACTGCCTTTTTTAATTTTTATAAACTTAATTAAATAATTTTATATTTTTTACCTTGGTCAGATTCTAAAATCTCGCGTTGCAGTTGTGCTATTTGTGCACTTCGCAATTCGACGTTCTGCACGAGTTCGTCTAAATCATTTTGATATGTGGGAGATTCCCGAGCGATTTTGTCAGTTTTAAGTTTTTCTAATTTTACGGCATGATCTGATCTATCTTGCAACAAACGCTGAAGAGTAAGCTCTGTGTTATTGACACTAAATCGTAATTCTAACTCTTGATTGATCCAGACTTTAATATTTTCCGTGTTTGCATTTTTCTCACTGGTATGCTGTTTAGCTTTGCGTTGTAACTCCAATGCTTCCTATAGATGTAAGGATATTAAATAAATATTATTTTTTATCTTCTCTGCACTCGATATTGCCTTATTAATTTTAGGATCGGAGTAAATTACCTTTAACCGTTTATTAATAGAATGGGCTTCCTCTACTTTTCTCTTCAAAACATTCTGTTGCTTACTATAGTGATTCTCCATTCGTATCATCTGATACTGACGCTTTCTCTCTTGGTCTTTTAATTTACTTAGTTCCTGTTCCTTCGATTTCTTCCAACGATTAAAGCTTTCAGTCTCGCGTCGCATCTGTTTCATTAATGACACTCTCGTATGCTTCATGGAACGAATCTCGTTCGTCAACACTTTCACACGCTGATCGGCCTTTTCTTTCATTCTAACGACTTTACTTTGCTCCATACATTTACGTGATAATTCACCAATTCTCTTTTCCAATTCCTGTACCTTTATACGACGTGATTCAGCTAGCCTAAGGAGCATTGTAGCGCAAAAGAGAAAACAATTTTAAAAAATCCTATAAGAGGAGACTTACAATCTTATATCATTTCCATAATTGTCTTCTGATTAATACGACAAATCATTTTTACAAACGAAAATTACTCACTTTGAGCTGATCTTGTTTGCTCGAACGTTTTCCAACGTACGTAGGAGCTCTTCTTTTTCAGACTGCAGTGTTTTTATTTCGTGCTCCATTTCTTGCAGTTCCTTGGAATATTCGACTATATTCGACGCGTTCACAACGAGTTGCGCGATTAAATCTTCTTTGCGTGATAATTCTGAATTTAAATTACACATTTCTTCGTTACGTTCTGCTTGTCTGATGGCATATTCTTCTTGTTTTATATCTAAATCCATGTCGTCCAAGTCGGCTTTGCTATCTACTTCTTGAAGTTGATTCGCGTCATCGTACAACTTTGTACCGCTGCTGACATCATTATCTTTGTTAGAAGTAGCTAAGGATTCTGATGTTTGATTTGATCCATTTTCAAAATGTTGGAGCTCTGAAATTCATATAACACATTTATAATAATAAGTTTAAAAAGCGTTGAAAATAGCTATTCATATTTTCAATAAAAAATCTCAAATGATTCGAGACGAATGAATCTTCTTACCGAGAACTTTATCAAGAATTGCTTGCAAGGTCTTATAACCAGAATACTTTTCTCTTTCTTCCGGATTCGCATCAAGATACTTTGACATCTGTTGGACTTCTTCGGAAATTTCATTAACACCATTTATTAATATTTGCCGGTGCTCTTCAGACGCCTCAGCTCTTTCGTGAATACGAACAAATTCAATAAGATTAGTATTTAATTGGTATGTAAGCGCACGAATTTTCTCTTGGAGTGAGTGAACTTGGTTTTTAAGCTCTTGATGCTCTGGTGGACACATATATGTGCCACCGTGACCAACCATAGCCATTTTTAGTTCTTGAATCATCTTATTGAGACGACTGATTTCAGCTAATTTTGCGTCTTGATTTACAATTGGTTTATTCTTTATTCTACGAGCGCGGTCTGCGTATCGTAGTGTACTGACGGTTTCATCCAAATTATAATCTGAAATATAATTTATTTTTACATTGTTTAAATTACCCTCATAATCTGAAAGATGTTTCTTTTTCTGATACTAACCAGCTGGACTGACACAAGCTATCATTAATGTTATGGAATTACCACCTAGAGAGTCTTGCAGCAATCGCGTGAGCTTACTGTCTCGGTAGCCAATATACGTTGATTTACCCTCACCCAGTAAGGATATAACATTGCCTAAGGCAAGCAGTCCTTTATTAATGTTGACGCCTTCTTTGAAACGTTCGCCAGTTGCTCCAGTTTTTTTACTTCGTTCGGAACCTGCCAAATCTACTAGATGGAATTTAGCAATTGTTGCGCTGTTGCTGTTTAAATAGGACACATACAATTTTATTAGGAGATTGTAATGGAGTAATACAATATTTTTTCACAGAAAAATTTTTATTAAAACTACTATTATGTCTACTTACGGATCGCCCTTCTTTTCCTGTCGAATATAAATTGTGAAAATTGCATGGCTTCTGCTACTATGAGCGTTCATAGCTGTCGCACCTGTTGCGCGACGTAGTGAACCTCGTGTGAGGCATTCAAAAGTTTCAGTTATATCATTAACTTTAATTTCTGTTAAACCAGATACGGTGATGCCCTTTACAGAATCTTCTCTAATGTCGACAATGCATTGATTCCGTGGCTTATCCACTAAAAGATCATAGAGCTGTTCCTGATACAGCTCCAGGAAAGAAATTGAGACCTTTATGTCATACTCCTGTTTTGCTTCTGATATTTTAAATATATCTTGAATAGCACGAGGAATTACACCCATGTTTGGTCCACCGTTGTAACAAGTTCCCATTGAATAGGTTTTCCCACTACCTGTCTGGCCATAGGCTAAAATCGTTACATTGTACCCTAAAAAATAAGAATGTTAATATTTGGTTGAAGAAATTATTATAGCATAGATAAAATAGTTCTATGACATTAATGCAAAGTATACTATTTGTGGCTCTTTTTATATTAATAAAATCTCTTAATACAAAATACATAAAATTTACCTTTGAATATATTGTCCACCAATTCTTTGACAGCAGTATTATAGAAATCCTCTTGTTCAATATCAGCCCCAAAGACATGATTGTATGTAAAAGATTTTTCTGTGCCCCGCAATTGTACCTGTGGTTCACCCGGAACAACATCGAGACACTCTTGGCACCCTGTATTAATTTCAGATTGTACCAATGGACGTATTCTGACAGCAACTCGTACACACTCATCAGCCATCTGCAATAATGAAATTATTTACTGTTTAGATGTTTAAAATTCTTATTTAAGTAACTGGTTCTATACAATTTTATGGGACTCAGCATATTTGTCAGAAGACTTGGGAAACAAAATGCCTGATTGATCAAAATTGTTTGATTTGAAAATTATGAAGTGCCTAATTTTTTAGTCGTTTGACTAATCTGGGATGCTTTCTTAAATCAGCCTGTTTCAATGTCTGGCTCGTTTAGAAGTACAGACCAACTTGTTAGAAATGGTCTGTTTAACGGTTATTTTGCATTGTCCACTTGCTGTACTATATACTGTTTATGTAAGTGATTAGTCAATCTTTGTTTCATGTAATACTTTTTCCGAATATTGCAATAGGTAATTCTAAAGTTGTAATCTTAAAAATTATAAAATAATTCAATTATATTAAAGAATTCAACAGTTTCTTACAATGCTCCGCAACGCTGCAAGTTCTCCTTCGACAGTTGAAAAGTAACGGATGTATAAGAACTTGAATTGTACTACGTACATCAAAATATACTACGTTAATAAATAAATGATGCGCATATATTCACATTTTATGGTTCGATAATACTTGTATTACTGCAGATTTCAAATATTAATTAGTTTAGAGTATAAACGCGTAGAAAATATGATTATACATTATTTTTATTCTGAATTATTCAAACATACTTCATGCCTAAAGGCGCCTTCACATCTGTCGCTGACAATGTTACGTTTAAAATAACAGACAACTCATTGGTTAAGTTTTTCATGAGAAACGATTTTGACCAATGAGCAATTTAGTTTTCCAGGGTTTTCAAGCAGTACGTACGACTGCTACTCATTTCCTCCGATGTTAATTGAAGTTTAAATTCTAGTTACCCTATTTTAAAACTATATTTAAAAAATTGAACCAGGCCACATCGGAGGAAACGGGCGTACACCCGTTTCTTTTTCAACGCGGTTCAATGCGAAAAACTGCATTTAATTGTGCTATTACCCAATCAGACACTTGTATTTTAAAAATAAATGGAGTTTATACATTGAACCGCGTTGAAAAAGCGGGCCAGGTTCTCCTTGACTCGGTTCAAGGAAGTCTGCCAATAGAAAACGGTATGAGATTTATACAGAGTATACACAAATCAGAAAGTAATTATTAAGGTATTTATCATTTATCACCATTCAAATTATCGATTAAACACAATTTGAACATCTCATATATTAATCTCATAATTTTTCACCTACTATCTTTTACATATCAAGAGCGACAATGATATTTATACTTTATACATTTGTACATTGTATATATTACTAAGAATTATCCCTGGTTATTAAGATTGATGGCGAATTGAAATTCTTCCAAGTTCCAATTTTTTCTCAAACGTAATCACAGTATTCTGATCCTCCTCAGCATGAAATATCACATTTGGATCGTGACGTTATTACTATGGCATTTGAACACAACTGGTAAACTGCAACCTGTAGTTGCAGTGAAGACTGCAAGTAGAGTCATCACTTCTGACTTGATGCAAAGGTTATATATCCA
The DNA here is from genome assembly GCA_030142595.1 of Trachelus iudaicus. NCBI lineage: Eukaryota > Metazoa > Arthropoda > Insecta > Hymenoptera > Cephidae > Trachelus > Trachelus iudaicus. The sequence goes on along the minus strand of JARQTH010000139.1, from coordinate 11,344 downwards.
AGGATAATTATTACTAGATAGTTCTTTATAAGTACTAACGAAAAAATAAAATATGTCGAGGCAACGCAGAGGATTCCCGTTATTTTACTCAACGGCATCGGATCTTCCATAATAAAATAAAAGAATCCATCATTATTATTGGCCAACATTTGAATTGTATTTGTAATTATAAAAAGTCAGAATGAATGCAACAACATTAATGTAAAATTAAATGCAGGAAGAATCTCATGGTTTCTTATAGTTACGCCACAGCTTCCTATATATTCGCTGTTACAGAAACCCGGTAGCCGTGAAAAAAATAGCTGTTCATACGTTATATGCACTGGTACGAACCATGTAATAATTGCGAGAGACAGTTTCTGCTGCATAAGTAGCGACATAATGAAATAATTGTGTCTACTGTGAGATCCTAGTTGTCCTCCCACGACGCTTTATACTTTGGTAATGACGCTTGGTCATATTTATAAAAATAGAAATCCACACTCTCCGGATCCAAGCTATGATGAATTTCCTTTAATTTCATATTTCCGTATCGTGGGGTTAGTATATAAATACATATATGTATATTTGTCTTGTTTTCGTATACTTCAACTTCCTGGTACTTGTGCAATGACAAGCCAGCATCTTCTTAGGCATCACTTAATTATATTACACAATGTAGAAGAAGAAAACAGTCTGTGACATATTGTATAAAACTGCTCTGGTTAATAATAATAGTGTTGAAATTTTTTGGAATCTAAAACAGTATTAAAAATGCATAAAGAATTAAATTAATTAATTAAATATTTGACTCCAACAATAACGTTCACTGTTAAGAATTGAATTTGATTTGAATTATCAAACGCTCGTTCGTAGACAATAATACAAAACAATAGTCTTTCTTCTGTGTCATGAAAAATATTCGATACATCTGAGGAAAACGCCCATTATTATAATTATTTCAAGCGTTGACGCAAGCGTTTGCTTTTCGGCGAATCTTGTAATACAACTTCGTAGCAGGAACAATGAAAGGAATTTACGGAAACATGGCGTACATCCGATTTAATTATAATACAAGCTTATCGGCCAAATACGAACGTGTACCTATTCAAGTATGTGTTGGACCCTACCAAAGACTTACCCAACGGATAAACCTGTTCGGAGAAAGTAAAATTGCGAAAGAGCAAGGCATAAACGGTGCGATCCAAGTTCGTTGGTAAAAGATACCATTGAACCTGAAAACACCAAAGTTACATATACATATAATACAAAGACAAATAATATTTTTATTTGTATAATCAAAAACACAACTCAAGCATGAATATACTTGTTTTAGGAAATGACGGTAATATACGTGACAGCCATACAATGCCCATGGATTCAAGTACCTATATACCTTATTGGGAAACCGGGCGACAGGATTTCTTTTTTGCAACAATTTTATCCTTGTACCAGATTCGAAAGACAATTGTAATATTTCTACCGGCACGTATGATTCTATTAACAAAATACATATATAGATTTATATATAGTATAGCTCTTTGAGCACTCAATTACATACAGCATATGGAACCTTCAGAGAAATGATATGATAAGGCATTAGGCAATTTATTAATTATTATTCTATTGGGTGATCAAATACGAAAAAGCTTCTAAAACAACTCATCACAAGTTCCTCATCCAAGCCAGAGATTATGGTTATGCAACATTTTCACAAGACCCATCCGCATTCGAATCCCGCGAACTGAACGTTCTACGGTGTCGTACAACCTGTATAAGTACAGGATTTTACTCTGGTGAGAGAATCACGAAATTGCACCATTTCTCACTAATGAACGTACCTGTGCATAGTGTACGTTGCCTATGCCTGGATTATTCAAACAGAGAATACAAGTACGTGGATTAATGATTCAATCATATTATTGCAGTGAAATGCGCGTGTATGGATGTGCATTTATACGGAAGAAATTAAGGATTTTATCATACGATTGGACGCTCCGTTTTATTGAATATATGAAAAGGTCAACTACCTTTTTCTCTCTGCTCCTTAATAATCGTTAATGCAACTTCACACGTACTGTCAACGATGAGCACCCAGCGTGCACTCACCTGGAATTGTTATTCCAGCGGCACAACTAATTAGTCACGCAGCTCCCCTTGTCCCTTTGGAGTACTGCGAAAACTTCTCACGGGAATTGCGTATACGGCTCTACTCCCGTCGCGCAAATTACAGGCAAACGCGAACACAATAACGTAGGGAGTTTCAGTAGCGGCCTGAAGCCATATATTGCTCGTTAGTGTATGTATATACACATAGATCATATGTGTATAGTAGAGTATATCTGTAAGCATTCATTTGAAAGTATATACATATATATATATATATATATATATATATACACACACATACGTAAAGATTCTTGAATTACACACTTTTTGATACATTAATGGGGCGTTTATACATTAAACGAGGGCACTGTAGCAGTGCGTAAGGATAAGTATATACATGTATATGTGTATTAAGACATACGCGCAGTACGTAAGATTTTAGCGCGTAAGACAGGCATTTGAGAGGTGAAAGTTATTCCGTCTCTTGCGAATGAACTGCAGCTATGACCTGCGATTATAAATTTTTTAGCACGGCTATGCTAGTCTTACGCGACGTAAAGGCTTTTAAATAAATTTGACTAAGGAATCTAGAAAGTGTCTTCGTATGCATGAAGAGGATATAATGTCACTAATAATGGGTAAAAAAGAAATAGCCATGTAAAAATCTGGAGATAACGTTAACTCTGTGCCAAAGATATATTTTTGTTTTTATTCTAAAGAACCAGAATTAATAATACTTGGAACGAAGTGTCGTCTTCTTAAAGATACATAGTACGTATACAGATACACTGTACTGAACATACAAATTACATTTAATTAAAGTTCAATTATGAATTGCTTTTCAATCTACAATAAAAGCAGATAATCGTCTCTTACGAACGAGAAAGTTATACACGGGGGTGTTAACGATTAGCCACTGTTAATTGAATCACTTATAATTTTCCGGATCAGTTGGTACTCAGCCTGTTGGCAGACAGTTCCAAGAAAAAGTATATAAATTGAATATGAAAGATATTTTAGAAAATATTTCAAATATTACAAAATAATTGGAATATACGTGACAAACACGTATCCTTATGTTTATAACGTACGTATTCTATCCATAGTAAAAGTTCTAGAGCAAAAGTGATGTGGGCAAATGATATCCCATAAAGAGCAAAGAATTTTTCCTACAACCATAAGCGTCCTGTTGCTGCCATTAAAGAGAACTCGTGCTCGCTCGAGCCAACTAATGAATTTCCAGTAAGGAAGTTGTCGATAAACTAGAACGAATACATATACGTATATTAAGTGTAAATCTTTACATTTTCAAGATGATCGGACAGCTGTTCAATACTCGACTGCTCGATACCAGTCTTCTTGTTCGAAACCCGATTTCGAACCGGGATGCGGTACTCCGGGGTCTCAAGTTGTTGGCTTTCACTTTCTCACGTGGAGATGAGGCCTTACCGTCTTCAACTTCTGGGGAGCGTCTTCGTCGAGCATGCACGGATTACGAGTAACGTTACTATATAACGTTAGAAGCCCAGCATCTGTACTAGAAATTAAATGCAAGCTATAATGAGATGTACTATAGGTAGTTAAATATATAAATAAACTACGTAACATTATATATCGAATAGTATATCATTGATTGCTGCGACATCCTGTTGTAACAGTGGAGTTGATATACACTGTATATAGTATACTATAGGATAAGTACGATACTATTTATCAGATAAAATAGCGACATGCAACATTACAGTATTGCTTCATTGAACGTATCAGACATATATTCCCTGGTGGATCTGTGGCTGCTTCGTGGAATGTGAACAATTTTTATTGCGTAATGACTGAAGACGTCTGATGAATTTCAATTGTATTAACATAAACGTTCGAAAGCTATTTTGGTTAAACAGCTCTTTACCCTGTATCGTATAATCGTGTCGCTTATTCTTCCTGATACGGTACAACGTGAATCAATTGAATATCTTTTTTCTTATCTATCTATAATCGTATTGTCTGTATGTTGAAAAATATCGATTATAAAATTACGCGCAGTACGTACCATTGACCGTAAGGTTGTAATAATTGTGAAACAGTATATGCATACCTATCATTAGCCGTTCACTTGAGATCACTAATCTTTAGCTCAAAGGCCGTCAGCTTCTAGTCCATCGGCCTAACTCTAAGTTATACTCAATGGTTATATGTCTATCCAGTCTAAAGATTCACATTTAGGCACTACCTATTGTATTTTGAAATTACGAAGTAGCTAATAGTCATTTTCTCACAATGACTGCTCGTATTTGCAGCATACTACTGAGGCGAGCATTGAACGTACATAGAATAGTCAATACAGTAGCATATAACGGTAGAAACAGAGTTACATACAGTCTGCTAGCATACTGGTACAGGATCTCCATTAATAAAGGGATCAAGAGGGTAGCCGGATTTCCTATTGTAAAGGCACAAGAAGCATTTCTCTTAAAAATCTATTTCCAACAAGAATATAACGATAGATAGGATCTTCTTTATAAAATACTAATACCTGTAACGATACACAGACATACAGTACCAGTAATTTAAACTACCACAGGTGGAAGTTATTGCCAGCGCATCGTACTTTCACTAGTTCGAATTCGTATAAAGTTGGTTGGCATGTTATTAGCCATATTTCAAGGCTGACCTATCAGTGTACAGATCGTTAGTAGGATTCTGGCTGACGGAAGAGGGATATGTACTCGCATACACTTAGCACGCTTATCCATCCGCTTAAGTAAGACTTCTACAGCGTCCTATTGTAGATTGGAATTTAAATATGGTATAGGTTATGTTGATCGAAGGGATCGGAGTAATGTTTTCTTATCAAATATATAGCCTCTGTGGTATTACTTAATGTCAGGCTCACTCAGTATTCCTTACAGAGTCAGAGGATCTTTGTACAGAGGAACACGATCTTCTCATCCTCCACGTCGATGGTTCGGCAGGTCTGACCTTTTGGAGTTTGCTGTTTACTTTCTCCGACTAGCGATTCTCGTCGTGGCCCATCTTGGAGGAAGGTCGAGACCTTCAACCTTTTACCCAAGTACTCGTGAACGGGAAACTGATTCCTTTGGGATACTGATGCTCTGGTTAATTCAACTTGCTGTAACAGTTAACTAATGTCAGGTTGTTATACTCTCTATGTAATACTTGTAATCTATGTAATTACTGTGGGGGGTCTATGTTATTATTTGTCCAGTAATCGTTTGCGGATACACCTGGTGGATGTATGCCTTGATATTCGTATCTTCAGGAGCTTCTTCCCTGGACGGTGTCTTGGTGTAAATATACCAGATGTTAATATCTATGGGGGGGAGTTGTACGTACAAGACAACTTTCGCCCTCCAAGGCTGAGAAGATTCCTGGTGTCAGGCTCATCGCGCGTAATGGAACCATCGGTCGACCATTGGAAACGTAATGGCTGACTTGTTAATTACTGGATGAGAATTCTTGGCTAATCATGAAATACTGCTCGCCATAAGGAACTTGTGGCGAACATCTGTATACGTGTTTTCATTCATGTTCACTGTACTGACGTGATAATGGAATCTGATGGATATTATGATACCTGGGGAAAGTCACAATTCTAATGCGACGTAGATGCCAGAAGATGTTTGAAAATACAATGGCATACTTTGTCATTATTATTGTTGTCCATTGCGAGGACAGAAAATTATGAAATTCTAAAGAGACCCTCTACTTTTATCGGTATATTTTCTCACGGTAAAGAACAGGGAGTCCTCGATGATGGAGCCGATCAGCTTGTGCTAAATATTTCATGATAATGCGACCTCGTAACACCATTTATTATCATTCGATGTGCATCAGGAAACCTGGAGTGGTAGACAATTTTTAATCAGTTTTTAGACTAATTTTATATATACATAAAAGTGAGTCCTTGTCATATGGTAGTAAAAAGTTTGGTTCACGGTCCTAAAAATAATTAGGGACATTTTACTAAATGATTTTGACTTCCTCGTAAAAAAAGAAGAACGGCTAGTGAACTATGGTTTTTGCCAGTTACAAAGAATACTGATGAGTCAATACTGTTGTGAGTTTCGTGACATCCGGGATAGAACTCAAGGCAAATTTTTTCCCAAGATCAGAAGACACTAGCGATGATGAGCTGTTCGTTTGGAGGCAAGTTTTTAATCGGGTGCTTACGAAAGTACAATTGGTGTTGACCTCGATCTTCAAGCTACAGGTGAATCTGCCTACACGAATTTTATGACCACTCTAATTTTTTTTATACTACGATTATATTATTTTTTTTTTTAATTTTACCTCAATTGTATCTACATTATCATTAATTTACTTTGTGCCCCTTCAAAGGAGTCTTCTGTCTGTAGTAAGAATCGAGTACCATTTTCTGAAGCACTTAAAATCTTAGTAGTCAATGTGACTACTATTTTTATAATAATTCTCTGCAATGTTGGAATGCAGTACAGCACTCCCATGGCGATTCAAGATGCCAGAAGATGTCGGCAACGCAGGTTACAGTAATAAGGGCGTAGGAGCAAGAAAACTAAGCAATAAATCTTAAGTGCGGACTTAAAGCTAGACATCGTGCTAATTGTTCAATGGCGTAATTCCAGAAGGTGGAAGAAAAAGAAGAAAGAATTTTCAGAAAGAAGAAAAAGAAAACGATTGAGTCCAATGGTTCAGGCACCGCCTTGTCGAAAATTTTTTTATCTAACGTGGAAAGGAGGAAGACATGCCTAATGGGAAGTCGCGCTTTTACGTATCACGAATGACACTTTCATTTGGCACTCCCTTCTTGGTAATTCAATGGAAAGTGCCATATTTTTTCTACGATAAGCCACGCCCACGTGTTCAAAGTTGTGTACGATGATCTTCGCGAAAGTCATACGTGTACGTATCTATTTACACAGTTTATAACTATAATAAAAAAAATGGAAGAAAAAAGATATTAATTAATTGATAATTGTTACAATGGCTGAAATAAGAAAATTTGTACTAATTATCATATAGGGAAATTCTTCAATATTGTTAATTTGATTTATTTGATCTTATAAGCAATTAGACATTTTTCCGGGTCTGACTTCCTAAGATGAGGACTTCCGACCCTTTGCAAGTAGCAAGGGTATCAAATGACGTAACGAAACGTTACGTCTCTCGTACGTTCTCCTGGTGCCCCTACCTGGGCTACCACATCCTCCCAGAATGCAGATGTTCTCCGTCCCATCTCTAGCTCCTCTTCGGCGACCCGTTCTCCGCCAGGACCACAGTCGCATCCCCGAGTTTCATTGAGACGGTACATCAAAGGAAAAATAAGTCATCGTCCGAGTCGTGAAAGTGAAAATACACTTTGCCATCTCGAATCGCATCTAAGTGGACGTCATGCCTATTTACAAGACCTCGCTGGTCATCGCTTTGGGTATGTAAACGTAGATATTTAAATAGACCCTTTGATAACATTAATTTAAAAAAAATGGACAATATGAATTATCGTATATTAGGAAAAAAAAATTGTAATGCGAATTTCATATATATAGAATTCTAAGAAAACTTGATTAATTCCTACTGAATACTGATTATAATTTCTTTTAAATAAACAAAAAATATGTTATTTTAATTGACTTAAAACGATCAGACTAGATTGTTATTCTCTTAAAAGTTGCAGTCTATAGAGCTCCTGTATGAATCGTTTTATTATAATTTAAATTTTTTATTTTCAATTTTCATTTTCACGCATGAACATCGCGATTTCTCGCGTTCTTGGTAAATGCGAACGAGCGTACATATACGATGCGATTTGCTAGAACAGTGCGTGCTTTTAGAATCGCGTGGATATCTCGCCTATTATGTAGATTCTGATTAGAAAGGTTTATCCACATCCGGCGAGTATCACGCTCGGATCCCCATGAACCGTGAAAACACATATAGAATGCCTCCATATGCGAAGCGTGCTATCTCATCCATGTAGACATTATATTCGATTTTCCTCACAATATAAATATATAGTACATAGTGGAAGGACTAATGCCAGTAAGTTTCACTGTACTTCATGAACAATATAAATTTGTACAGCCGCGATATTTTGGAGCTGCAGTTTGGCTCTTCAGCGACCACCACCACGATACTCTCAACAATACATGCCGGACACTTCCTTCACTTGCCGGAATAAGATCGTCGGAAGTTACTACGCCGATCCGGAAACCGACTGTCAGCTCTTTCACGTCTGTGTTTCGGTAGCAGGTAGCATCCAAGATTACAGGTGTGTACATCCTGTAATTATATAGCATCTATTTTAACGTCCATTTTGTGATACCGTAACAAGACAAATTATTTATTAATTTATTTCACCTCAGGTTTCTCTGCCCAAATGACACCGCCTTTGATCAAGAGAGCCAGACTTGTGCCGATTGGTACGACGTGGATTGCGAGGCTGCCACCCTCTACTACGCCAGCGACAACTTTGACCTCTATAGACTTGGTTCCGGTCTGGAGTCCTTACATTACGATAGCATTCGTAACGATGTTGAACCTCAGGATCATCTGCAGCGCAGCGAGACCAGTGACGCTGTCCGGTCGTCAGCTAATAACTTGAACAGAGTAGCATCCAACAATGGTTACAGTGGAAATGCGAATAGCAATAGCAATGCCAATAGTAACAAGGAGATATTTCGTGGAAGCAGCAGCAGCAACTTTTACAACAGCAGAAACAACGGCAAGGAGGATGATTACGACAACGAGAAGGCCTACCGCGAGGAGAATGTCCAAGAGCCGAGGAAGAAGGTCGGTGTGAGGAAACTTGCCAGGAAACAACAGTACAATGGTAATCAAAATAACATAAACAACAGCAATAACAAAAATTACTCTCCTTCGACAACTATTGCACCACCTTCTGCCGCCCAGAACCCGAGTGGGTTTAATAATGGAAATTATTATAATGGGAATAATAATTTTAACAATCAGAGGGTAACGAACTTTGCTTCTTCGACAACTGCGCGCCCCGTTAGTTCACAGGAGAACTACAATAGAAATCAAAATACTCCAAAGTATAACATCCCTACGTCTACCAATAGACCTACGACCAATTATCAAGAAACGTACAGCAGTTATCAATCCCCAAGTACAACTGTTAGGACGACTGAGTATAATAATTATAATGTTAATGGATACAACAGTAATACACAGAGTGCGACTAACTACAATCAAAGTCCTACTACGACTGTAAGGCCCAGCAACTATAATAGCAGAAACAGCAACAACAACAAGAATAATAATGAACAAGGATTCACCAGTCAGTATAATCCATTTAAGCAACAAAGCCAATCCACTACTATTCAACCAAGCACTAATTATCAACAGAATGATTATACCAATTATCAGCACAGAAATTACAACAACATTCAACGTAGCTCCAGTTCCAATACCTTTCAAACAACAACAGCAGCTTCTACTTTCTACGATAACTACAGCAGCGGTAGCAATTACAACGCCAATAATAACGGACAGTACAATAGAGTTAGCAGCTCAACAATCACCAGACAAGAACCTGCCCAAACAACAACAAAATACTTTACTAATAACTATGCCGGAAGTAGTTACGTCCCGACAACGTACAGTCCGACAACTAAAAAGTATTTGAACAACGACAACGTTCAAGCGCAGACCAAAGTCAGAGGTAGTGACCGCTACAACTCACAGTTGACTGATAATGGTCAGTACTTTGACAAAACACAAGGAGAGAAATCCACTCAGTACTACGATTCTACAAGGGCAACAAAAAAACCTGTGCAGTACAACAACTATGACAATAGTGGAAAATACTATGAGAGCAGTACAAGCAACTATGACAACTATGACTATGATAAGTCTTCTCCTGGTATTGGCTTCAGTCCAGCTAGCATCAATAATCTTGCTGAATCTCCCAAGACAACAACACCTGCCCCCAGGTACTTTAAAACTCATAGATAGATAGTTTGTAGAAAAAAAATATAGTACAAGTGTTATTATTGTTTAATATTATTTTTCTTTTGTAATAGAAGGAATCCAGGACCCAGTACTTACAGTCCCAGTACTTTCAGCGTCAATACACAAAGGCCACAACAATCCCAAACAACAGCAAGAGGCACTACATTTATTAGTGGATCTGCCAGGCCTTTCTCTACAACAAGATCTCTGGATGTTACAACAGCAAAACCGAAATCCACTAAAAAGAATGATTATGATTATGCCTATTATGATAACGCCGGAACATTAGAATATGATGGTCTAGATCTAGAGCATGCTAATGATAATAAGGAGTCCTCGAAAATCGCGAGGAATTAATTACGTTTTTTTTCATAAGTTGTCTGGGTCTTCGAGTTCCTAAGGAAGCTGTACTACTTTGCTAATGGGTTTCCGAGGAACTTGTACGATGCTTCTGGAGGCCAGCGTGCTTTACCACAAGAATCGGTCTTTGATTAGATAATGGGAAACGCCATTGACCAATCCTCGTGGAAATTTGAATTCATGTTTTCATACAATTTACCATAAGGAAAAGTTTTTGTTTTGTTAGATAGATAAACTTTTTTTTATTAGCCATCCGTTCAAACTACAAACTAGGCATCAACCTTTAACAGTCACACTGGAGTAGAGTTTGCATAAGGATCACACGTTAGGTTGGGGTTCCCGTAACCCTAGATGACCGTTAAGGTTTAATAATAATAATTGGAGATGTTTGTTTATATTTTTTCGTTTCTCTCGTTTATCAGTATTGTAGCTTATTGGACGAAGAGTCATTAACTGACAGGTACATTTGTGACGAAATCTTTTTTTAAATCGTTGAAACTTTCTCATTTTGTATATACCGAAACTTACGCATAATTGTAGCTCTTGATTTCGGTATTTTTACTGTCTGTACTGAATGTATATAGTATAAGTATTTTAAATAAAAAAAGGCATTAAATAAATTCGTCAATTGATTCTCGTTCATTTTGGTTTTTTTACTCATAGACGATGCCATGCAGAGACCAGCTCTACACGCAACAATCACACGAACAATTTCCGATTCTCTACATGAGAGTAAAAAAAAAAAAGATTTGGAGGAAAGCAAGTGTTGATCATTTACATATTTCCATTGGGAAGATACATACACAAAATCTACTTAAATAAGAGAAAGAATAAGAAAGAACTTTTTTACCTCTGTGAAGTTAGCCGGACAACTTTGACTTTTTAACTTTTTATCATACCTAATCGATTGGTGGTCGTTTGGTGGTCATTG
>JARQTH010000138.1:183458-344012 GCA_030142595.1 Trachelus iudaicus | reverse complement strand
CTCTCTCTCTCTCTCTCTCTCTCTCTCTCTCTCTCTCTCTCTCTCTCTCTCTCTCTCTCTCTCTCTCTCTCACTCATGGTTATTATATTACTATCTTTTTTGCGCCGGCTTTGTCGCTCTTACCCGTTCGCCGCCATAGCTGCCGCCATTTTACATGTACATATAGATACGTAAAGCCGTAGTTACACTTAACAGTGAATTAACGAGCAAAACGACAATGAGTTCGATTAAGTGCAGAGAGGAAGTTGCACAGTGTTCGTGGCGCATATTAATTCGTAACCAGGTTCAACCGAGAGTACGTAAAGCATAACACTGCCGCAATGTTGAACGCGTAATCCAAGAAGCCAATCGAAAAATTGTACAGTCAGATTTAACGTTCTGATTGCTCCTGCCATGTTGTCTAATCGAGTAATGCCAAAATAACAACAGAAAAAGCACTAAGCCACGTTCGTTACTGCTTAAACACAAGAACGTCGTACGACCTATCCCTCTGAACGAGTCTACGATTGAGGCTTCGCAGAAGAAAAAAAAAAAAAAGGGAAAGAAAAACATTATATCTCGATACTCGACGTGAAACTAATCTTTCCAGGAGCTGGCCGTTATTGCATGGCAGATTCGAATCATAATAGATCTTGCAATACAAGCATCATCAACTCCTGCTATCTCTGCCGCTGTACTCTGCGATGGTCATCTATTAATTATCGGAGTCATCCTGACTGATATCCCGCTGATAACGATGTCCAAAGGAGAGCAAGAGCTTTCCGAATCTCTTGATCTTTGATTCATCCACGTTGCTATTAATTCAGAATTTGCGTTCGTTATTGTATACCTAAGATTGACAATGCTCCGTTTATATATATATATATTTTTTTATATATATTTTTTAATGCGAACTCAATTTCGTTTGAGTGGGTAATATTTGTCGCGGGGTAAGCCATTGTCTCTTTCTCTGTCTCTTTTCTTTTTCATATATATTCTTATCTTTTTTACTCCCATCCATTTCTCTTAATTTTCGAGCGTCGAATGAGATACGCATGCAATCACATAACGATTGACGGCGCTATTTGTTGTCTTGTGTTGTGCTGCGTTACTGGGATGATGATGATGATGATGATGATGATCATGATGATCGGTGTAGGGCGCACACAGTCCTGGACCGCGCGCTCTATCGATGGGCGTTTACCCTATACAAAGCATACGCTCCCAGATCCTAGACATGCCTGATGTAAGTATCCAGGTCGAGGACTAAGAAAATTATCGTTATTGATTACTTTTCTTTTTTTTTTAATTCTTTTCTTTCTTCCAATTCACTGTCAATTCGAAAGAGTCATGTCTCGTAGTCTCGTGGGTCGCTGCAGCATGTCGGTGTTGTCGTCGGTGTCACACAAAATGAACATAGGAGGAAGAGCCAAGAACTTATTACTCGAGGATGTTTCCCCTACCACCCCACCCCGTCAAAGATTCAATCCTCGATCCTTCGTTTCATTATGGCTTCTTGTATTCCTTTGATATCGATCATATTCGACTGTACCTTTAAAAAAAAAATGCACGCTGCATCTATTTCGTTTGGCTTAGCATTTAAGCACGACGAATGTTTATGAAACTTTTCTTTTATTTCTTCGTTTAGATTTCAAGCATGTGCCATTCAAGCATGACCTTTCGCCATCTATTAATCATATCATTATCGTATCAGCTTCGTTTCCATCTTAATTTATTATTTCCCACCCACCCCTGGTTTTTCTTGTTCGCTCACAGAGCTCACGTCTCGAGCGATCCCTTATCTAGTCTTGAATCGTCCACAGGAACCTCATTAAAATCAGACTTATCAAATTGAAATAATTCTATAAACCATAGAAAGAATTGGCATGTCTATTAGCTTATCTGCTGCATATTCTGTGTAAGTAAAAAAAGAAAAAAACGAATTCTATTCCTTATCCCTTTTGCGCCGTAGTTACTTTAGTCTTCTCTTCTCTCTTTCTCATCCCATTGAATTAATTCACTTGCAGGAACCTCGAAGACCGAGCGTATAGAAGCCGATAAATTAAAAAATTGCCGCCTCACATTATTTTCGCCTCCACGCTTATACGGGATCTTCGCTCGTCATTCACGCATAAGACCATTACTGTGCGTAGAGAATTTTGTCGGCAAAGCGCATGATCTGTCGCTCGATGTTATTCACAATTGTTTACGCGTTTATTGGAAGAAAATAGCAAATAATAATATTAATAATAATACATATCGATACGCCCAGCCCGTCGTATCGGCTGGTTCTTAAAATTCTAAACTGTCATAGCTAATCGTTATCTCCTTTTCTTTTTCCTCGACAGTTATTCACCCTCTGGTCTTGGCTGCCCGTGAGGATCACCATGTACCAGCCGATTCTTCTCTACACCACGGAGGAGCACGGCTGCTCTCTCACCACCTTTTACGTCAGAGTCGAACAGCACGAGCCTACGCTTCTTATGATAAAAACTTGCAACAACGAGGTACGCCTGGGACGCGATAAGATCCCTTATCCAGTTATCAGCAGTCGTTATACCGCTGTTAGTAATCTATATCTCATTGATACGATCATCGATGGATTATCGAATTCAGGTATTTGGCGCCTACTGCTCTACGAGATGGTGCGAGCGCAACTTGAAGGACGACAAGGGACAGCGACAGGCTTATTTCGGCACTGGAGAGACATTCCTGTTTAGCTTGTATCCGGAGAGAGCCAAGTACCCGTGGGTGGGTATGGATTCGTCGCACAATGATCCCCGGGTCCATCATTCGGCCGAGCTCTTCATGGCAGCTGATGCGAAGATGATCACCATTGGCGGAGGGTGAGTACTCCTTGGTTAGAGCTGCTTCTGGAAGCTTCACCGGGTGACAAGGGCTCGGGTTTTTTATTCTCCTGGCACCGTTCTATCACAGGGACGGTCAGGCAATATGGATGGACGAGAACATAAGGTTCGGCAAGACCGACAGATGCTCGACCTTCAATAATCCACCGTTGTGCGCCAGTGGAGACTTCGAGATCAGAGTCCTGGAGGTCTATGGGTTCGCTGGCGCCTGAAGCGTCAGGACCGGACACGCGTCTTCGTTCGACTAAGGGACGGACGCATGGAATGAAAGAAAATCACAAAAATATGTCAACTGCCATTTTAAACGAAACAACTCTCTAAGCCTCGTCCCGTCTTCTTTGACGCGAAGGACGCGGGAGGACGGGGACGAGGATGTGACTGGAAAACAGACAATGGAAGGAGAATAATACGTGAAAGGGAAGAAAGGTCGAAGTCATAGTATTATCCTGTTCGTTTGTGTCGTCGTTGATAGCTTTAATTCCTTCTTCTTTTTTTTATCATTGAATGGGGAGGAAAAGTGAGAATTAAGTAATGAAAGACTCGAGAGGGTCGAAACGGGATGATAAGGATGCCACATGTCATATCTTTCGTTACACCGTGTATAATTATATACAGGGTGATCGGACTGCTTAGTTTACGCCTTCGTTATTTATCTTTCTGTATATGTATATTTATATTATATATATATATATATATATATATATATATGTGTAATAGACGCGTAATAATCTAATCACGTAATAATCTATCGTTATGCTGTTAGCTATATTTTATGTAGATTAGTCAGACGATCAACGGCGGATTGTCGAATTCCGTCGGGAAGGTACCCGAAGAACCTTGACAATAACGTTAATTGTGTCGAACAACAATCGTAGCTCGTAGGCGAGCCGGCATATCGGGTTGCTATCAGCTCCTATCGGGACGGTATAGAAAGTTTAAAAGGTGAATACTTAATATTCATTGGACCAGAAGTATCGTTATAGAGGCCTCCTCCCCTCTGCTATCTTTTCCTTTTCTCTACTCTCCCCCTTTCGCTCCTGCTCCTTCACCTCTATCCTTTCCTGTCCTGTATATATAATCATATACATATACACACGAACATATATGATTATTCTACTGTATGCCTAATTAACGAATATCACAACAAAAAGAAAAAAAAGATTTGTATAAACGCGTTGTTTCCTAAGATTTATTTAATTAGCGCTCGTTGCTAGTAGTTTATAATCGTTAGAGTTTTTTGTGTTTATAGAGCTCCTATTGTATATACATAATAGGCGGATATACGTGACTGGGCATATGTATATATATATAAATTATATTATATATATATATATATATATATATATTATGTGTGTGTATTTATGTGTTACTAAAAAGAAAAAAGTAAAAATGATAGAAAAGAAACAAAAGTGTAAGAGCGTGCGAGGCGTAGACGTTATATATTTCAGAGAGCCTATCAGTCATATACATACTATATGCTCAAATACGTATGTGTCATTATGTAACGGTTCTTCTTGTATGTACATAGTTATGAATATGCACGTATATGCATATATATATATATATATATGCATATGCAATGCAGTGCGGGTTTGGCCAGTGTGAAACAATGGCGAATCCTGGGACTGGAGTCGCACGCGAGGACACGATTGATATAGGAACGGAAGAAGCTTCGAAGAGGCTAAAAAGCAAGCTGAATCCCCAATTTACACACCGATACGTACAAATGTTCTTTACCGTAGAGGCTCATACGGATTTATTGATTGAGATTTTTAAGATTGTTCCGTAGTACTATTATTATTATTCCTCTACTACTTATTATTTCTCTACTTTCTATATTCATTTTTGGTAATCTCTGTGCTTTCTCTCTCTCTCTCTTTCTCACACACACACACACACACACACTACGAGTAAAGGTACTTTGACAATACCTTGTGAATTTCCATATGGTATTATAATGTTTTATTTTTCTTTTGGTGTTTTTTTTTTCTGTTTTTGCTCCCATCGGGTGGCTGGCACCACTTCCTTAATTCTTGCCCCGGCTACAGCCGAGTTACTTCGTCGTTGAAAACCAGCAATCTGTCAGGACAAAGAGATTCTCTAAGATCATTTCGAACTGTTCTTAAATTATTGAAAGGTCACAACCGGCCGATCATACCCCCCCACCACACTTTACATTCGTTAAATATTTCTAACGCATCTTTGTTCCTCTACCTCTTGCGAGTTAAACGGCTCTACGTAAAGCGCCCAGGTGTATAAGTGTTAAGTAGCGAGGGCGAATACGATTCGAACGGGGGGGGGTTCGTTTACGATTTAAGGTACTCAGAGTCGTTCGTTTAGGCGAATCTGACTCCTCTTACGGTAGCTGATTGTTATTTCTTGTTGCGTATCATTCGCATGACGTTACGTTGTTGACACTACAATGTGAGCGAACGCGAGCGCGCTCTCGTGACATTTTACGTAATTACTTTACCTGCCAATCCATCTTGACACGCGACGCTCCGATATGTAAGCCATGAGTAAGCGTTAAAGAAAAGTCCTTTTTATCTTTTTAATTTGTTTGTTTTTTTTTTTTTTTTCTTTCCGGAGGCGAAACGCGGCAGTTCTTTTTTTTCTCGTTCGCGAATGGAAATCAAAGTGGACTGTTGTCTTTTTGGTTTCTTTGTTTTTCATTCTCATTATCCTCGTCCCATGACCGACATATCATAAAATTCTTTTTTATTTCCTCGTTTTCGTGAATTATTATTTTTTTTTTTTTTTTTTACGCGCACATGATCTCACAGAGCGGCGGATGCATCAAAGTATCGCGAGTACATTGAATCCAGCTTGCTTTGATTGCGTTTATTGTCACAGGGAAATTGGGGGCTGAGGGAGGGAGGGAGGGAGGGATGGTCGTTTTCACGAAGTTGTTCATTGTTCTTCCTTGTTTTTCTTTGTATTTCTGTTTATCTTTCTCCCCCCTGCCCCTCCCTCGTGCCCCGCTCACAGCCCCTTCTCACTCTCAGCCGCTCTCTCCTTCGTCGCGGAAACTTTTTTTTTTAAACGCTCGGCCGCGACCGCCCGATTATTAAGGACGGGCCGTGTAAACGGCGCTGATTCGCCATTCACGCTTAATTATTACTTAAGGCGGAATTTCAATGGACGAAATATACAAGAGAGTCACGCGGGTCTGGCTTCTTCTTTTTTTTTGTGCGCGATTTCTATGGGCGCGATTAAGGGGACGAGCATAATGAAAGTCGTTGAGGGGAAAAAAAAAGCTGAGAAACGAATGAGAGGAGAGAAGGGGCGCGAAGAAAAAAAAATACGAAAAGTATTAGTCTCAAGGGTAAGGGTGTTTTGTTTTACGTAAAAAAAAAAAAAAAAGAAAAAAAATTCGAAAGGGAATACAAGAAAATTTGAACTATCCTTTCCTCATGCTTTTCGTGCGTAAATTTAAGTCAGAGAG
Organism: Trachelus iudaicus; assembly: GCA_030142595.1. Taxonomy (NCBI): domain Eukaryota; kingdom Metazoa; phylum Arthropoda; class Insecta; order Hymenoptera; family Cephidae; genus Trachelus; species Trachelus iudaicus. The sequence goes on along the minus strand of JARQTH010000138.1, from coordinate 337,721 downwards.
GACTATACATATATATAAATATATGTATATTTGATATTCTACATAAATAAATAAATATATATATGTATATGTATATAAATAATTTAATATATGTATATTCGCTCTACGTCGGTGCGCGCCGTTTTGCAAGGCAAGAGAGTTTCGCGAGAGCGAAGGAGCAACGAGGAGAGAAATAAGAAGGACGCGAAGAGGAAGAGGAAGAAGGGAGGAAAAAAGAAATGAAACCCGCGATTGTTGCCCGTTGTTGACGCTCGAATTATTATTATTATTGCGTTATTACGTCTATTATTATTATCATTATCATTACTACTTATATTAATATTATTCGTCTATCGTTAATTATTAGCGTCCTCCTCGTCTTCGTCTTCTTCGTCGATATCGATTGTACAAAAATGAAAAAAGAGAAAAACGCGAACCAGTCTGCAGGAAAGAAAGAAAGAAAAAAGAGAGGCGAAACGAGTGCGAAAAGTTCCGTCACGATACTCGCGGTATGAAAGGAAAAGTGCGAGAGAGAAAGAAGAGAGAAAAAAAGAGGACACGAGACAGTCGGTACGAACGAAAGAATGACGGGCGTTAAAGAAAAAACTGCAAAAAGAGAAGACGGCATAAAGACGTTGACAGTGACCTCTTCTTTCCTTTTTTTTTTCTCTCTTTGCCCACCGTCAACGTGTGAAAAATCTTTATATGTATAACCGTAAGCATAAAGCAGAAAGAAAGAAGCTCTTCTCTCGTGCAGTCCTCGTGGTATTTGTTCGATGCATGAATTACGCAGTTTAACTACAGCAGCCTACATTTGACATTATAGTTACACAATAGAGAAGGAAAAAAAAAAAGAAAGACGAAAAAAAATGAATGAAAAGTAGGGGAAAAAATGAACAAGAATTATGTACGCCCTCTAAAATTACTTATGTCACGGATACCTATATATATATATAATTATTATAATATTATATATATATATATATATTTAGGACATTAACAAGGTACACTCATACATGCGCACACGAACACGGAGTAACACCGAATCACACACGACACACATCCGCAATGTGAAAACACATATTGACGAACGTACGAAAAATAAACCCGTGTGAGGGTCTTCCATGACCCCAGCTTTACCAATAAATAACGCTCTTAAGAAGTTGACTGGGGTTGCTATTTTTATTGCGCAATCGCACAATTACGTTTTATCCAGAATATTATTGCTATTCCACGTGCACGTATACACGTGCCGACTTTATTAATTACGATTAAGATTGTCACCAGCACTCACCTGCAAGCTATCTCACACCCAAAAATCAGTGGCTTGTTGGTAACTTGTTCTTTTCCTTTGTTGATAATAGGAAATTGTCTGATTTGTCTTTACCTAATAGCATCGTACCCCGTGGCCACGTTTAACGGTACCCCAATACTCATTGCGCTTTACTTACGGGTTACTATCCTACAAATCGCTTTTCTCAAGCTACGATTATACAGAGAGCTCCGGCACTTGCGTAGAACACGGTGCGGCGCTTACGCGCGTCAATGTAACGTAAATCTCTCGCGAAGAGCGCGGCAGTCGATCCGCGATCTCCGATGCGGATGGTGGTGAATTTTAGCGACGTTCTTGCTGCTCCTCACGTGCGCGTGTTTTAAAAGCGTTTCTTTTATACGGACACGTAATACTATTTGAGCGAGAGAACAGTGAATTCCATATCGTATAGTGCTTGGTGCTTACCTCTGTTACTGGACGATTTTTTATCCCGTGCGTAATTGTTTTCGAACTTGGTTTTGTTTTTTTAACAAGTACTGGTAAGCATGATTGTAATTTAATATTTTTCTTTGTTATACTGTTGTTGAATTTATTTCTAAGTAAGCGTGGATCAGGTTGCGTTCTTGCGCGTAGAGAACAATTTTTATTCTCTATGTTGATTAAGGTTTTTCTTTGGATGGGGACAAGGGACAGGAGGGCTGTCGGGTTGAGTTTTCTTGTCATCAAATCTAATGGCTGTCGGGTGTCATTTCGATGATTTCGTAATGATCTGTTCCTTGATAAAATATGGGTTAGCACACCAAGAGGAGAAAGGCGGTACACGCGCTTCTGATCGTTAGTTCGATCGGCACTGGTATCTGTTATTATTGGTTAGATTGGCACGCGTTACCTATATCGTCTACGGCTTATGTTATTCGGGGCTTTCTTTTATTTGCTTTGGTACCGAGACAGCAATTTATCCGTGTTGTGCAACTTGATATTAATATTTAAGCGTAAACTCTTAGTAGACGCTGATGATTCATTTGATACTTGTATACGTTCCTTGGCACGAGTCTGACTCTTAACGAAGTCTCTAATTTGATTTTACGAATTGCTTTTTTTCTTCTATGGCGAGTCTTGCTTTTTTTTTTTGTGCCGCGCTAAGAAATTCTAACGGCTTATGGTTTATCGATGAAGCATACGATAGGCTGTGACTATTCAGTGTGTCGATAACCGATACACTTGTACCCACTGCAGCCCACTGTACACAGCCGCGAGTGAAACCGACTGGAATTTTCAATGATAACAGACTTCTTTTGGCGAATGATAAGCGCTGGAGGGAACTTGTGTAGATTTGTAGGTACACGCAATTGTCCTTTTCTCTTTACTGTAGGTGCCAGAAATATTGTACCGGTCGTTTGGACTATTCGCGTTAACGTTGAGGACGATTTCCTTATGGCCTGGTTCATAAGGAAGGTCCTCGGTATGACAATGGACGTGCACGGGTCATGCGGCGCATAGTAAATAGCGATAAGGCGTGCTGTAATAGCTGTAGACTTGCTGTTATACAGCAGAGGTAACTATGGCGCTACTATAATTTAAACGTAGACAAACAGTTGGCACGGCAAAGTTCTGGGAGCTTAGAAGTTTAAAAGGCTGTTTTGACGTATTGGTTATTATATTAAGGTATAACAATTATTAGTTGAACGGGTGTATTTTAGTCTATTTGTCGAGGTTTCCTGTTATAACTGAATGTTAATTGATGTCGAGGTACGGTATCAGGATTCGGTATCATCCGGTAGAGCAATGTCCTAGTTTCCTTCTTTTTTTGTATAATTATTTTAATGGATACGTTAAACGTCTTCAGAGCTCAGTGCATGAATTTGTAAAGGAATCTGTTTTTTTTTTTTTTGTTAAATTTTGCACAGGATTTTCGAATGACAAGGTCTCGCACGGACGGTAAGATGTCCGGTATGATAACGAGCATGAGGAACCTGGACCCGGGTTCCAATACGGGATTGCAGAATTATCGTAGAAGCAGTCTGGCGGCTTCTCTTCACTCCAACCTCTTAGGGCTAGGTTCCTCCAGCTCCGACGGCTCTCCCTTTCACGTAGTGGGATCAGCCAGAAGGAGATTCAGCAATGTCAGCGACGTCGTCTCCAGGAAGCTGTCATACACCATAGGCTGGAGATCAGTTTCGGCCAGTGTCAAGCTCACGGTATCTCAGGGTTCGTCGCTCTGCGCACAGTACATCAGGAACCGTCTCAAGAGATCAGGAATCTTTCACCGGAAGTTAGGACTGAAGAGGATGAGAAGCGAGATCCTACTTCCCGGTGGTGGCCTGGTCGGGGAAGTCTATCCGGAGCTCACGACCATCGGAGCCGAACTGGAAAAGATGCATCCTAACCTCTTTGTCAGGATAGGCAGGCAAGTCGGCTGCGGTAACTTCGCCACCGAACAATCGGCCTCCGACGCCCTTACCGACGTCTCCAGGGAGATGCTACGCAACGGCGAGATGACCTGGAGCAAGATCGTCGCGCTCTATGCCGTAGCCGGTGGTATTGCCGTTGACTGCGTTCGCCAGGGGAAACCGGAATTCCTTCCGGCCATTCAAAGAGGAATGAACGAAGTTCTCGAGGACGATCTAGGTCCTTGGATACAAGCCAATGGCGGATGGGTACGCGTCGATTGATATTCCGTTGCAACGTTTATCGACTTGATAATTTATTTATATTTATTTCAGGGCGCACTCACGTCCAGGTACAGGCCTGCCGTCAAGACTACCGCTTGGCAGATACGCAGAGTCCTTATATTTATTATTCTCACTATTTTCCTCGTTGGATTTCTTTCTCTGACGTTCAAGGCACTTGTACTTTAATAGCGGATTCATCCGATCGCGCTCTGTAATTAACTTATTTATTCTACCTCGTTTATCTAGGTTCTCGTGTGTCTCCACGCTTCCCCCTACGTGCCAAGTGCTCTCACAATCAATTATATACGTACCTGTGTCGCGCATAGAAAATACTCCAATCATATATTACCTACTTTATACAGGTTTAGCCTCGAGTGTATCATGAAAATGTTTTATATTAATAAAATATTCATTCGTACGATTCCTCATGATTCTAACGGCGTTGACAATTTCTCTCTCGCGCTATCAGATTTCTCTGTCTCTCTGTTCGCAGTATCTTGGCTCTCCCGCGCTTTTGAGGAGTGTCCGGCAAACGCTAAAAAATTTTGATTACTCTCCCTCTTATCAATAATCACCAGATACTTCCGTCTCGCCTCCAGCACTTCCTCCAGCATTCTTTTATGCCTAATTGCCAGCTCCAGTGCTCTGTTACGATACATTACAATGTAAATATTATTTTTGAGCTCGTCGTTACGTTCAAATTCTTATGTCACTGTGTACTCTACCTTGTCCAATTGTACGTTTCAATGTTAATTCTTATGGCCTCGGAAACTAGGCCGTTCTGCAAAAGAATTCCTTCCGCGGCTAACAAGTCCCCGGCCAGCAGTGCCATACCAGCGAGCTTCTCGACTTTGTTAGGCATCCTTTTGATGTAACGGATGTAATCGACCTTGTCGAATCTATCGATTGCCGCGTAAGCCTCCTCGGCTGCTATCAATTCTTTGGCGTCGGTTGCCATCACGGCCATGCAGGTCCAAAGAATTTCATTCTGCGCTATTCGGCACAACGAGAGAGCTTCGTTCCATCTGTTACTTATCACGTGCTGATGTAAACTCGTGAAGAAAGTATAAAAGGACGTGGAGACCAGTGCTCCGTCGCCGCGTCTCACTGTCACCAGGCCATTTTGTACGCTTGCTATACTGGGCTGCTTTCCATACTCGCTGTAAGTTGCTTGACATATATACTTCTTTTTTTTCAAAAGAAAAATAAATTTCAGAACATCTGCAATTATCGATGTCATCCGTGTCGTACCTGTTCTCTTTGTCTATACGAGTCTTGCGGATGACTTTGCGATCGCTGTAGTGAACACAGTTGGGACACAACCAGACAGACAATGTCGCGTCTAGCATTGCAGCCAATACGTTTGCGTCACTCGCCCAGGAGATGCTCTGCGCCATCACGGCTTTGACGGGTACAACGAAGCGGATGAATTGTCATTGAAAATTGTATAATCGATCATTGGGTATTCCTCCTACCTATTTTACAAAGTCGTCCGAACCCACTGGCACGGATGGAAACCAAGAACAAATCCCGGTTCGCGTCTACGAGTGCCAACTGTCTGTTGGCGACGTCTCCTACGTGATTTAATGCCAGTTGTGTCACCTTCTGCAGATGCGAGTGCGGCTGCCCCTCGGAGACCGGTTTGTTGCTGGAAACTTCCAGTACGTGTAACACTGGAAAAACACAATCGATATCAGAATATTCGGAATATCTTTTATCGATGTCTCCCGGCTCGATTGCTGAATGCTGCTTACGTTTCTCGTTGCTCTGATTGCGAATAACCAGTGAATCCGAGCATAATGATATGCAAGGAGGATAAAGAGGTTCCTGAGTCATCCCTTTCCATTTTGGAACAGCTAATAAGCGACCCTGGTAACTATACAGTGTAACGACATTCCATTCCACCAGAAGAAAGTGCCTGAAATTATTTATATTATGCTAACAGCACCGGTTCCTAGTTTACTCGAATTAATGAGAAAAATTGGCCGTTTACTTTTCCGCTAGAATAACTGCGGATACTGAACCGTTTTTAAGATCAAATATGGCAGGCGTGTTCCAATTGTTTGTCGAGTAAACGTGACACTGGGTCGGGGTAATTACTACCAGATGATCAAAGCCAAATTCTAGCTGCACCACTCGGTCTGATATCTCGAGTGTCTCGTGTCTGTCACTACCCACTTCCCTGACTTCGATCGTTTTCCGACGTACCAGCGTAGCTTCGTAATTGTTCCATTCTAGACGCCTGGGTTTATAATTTTAATAAATTCTTTATCTTAATTATAATTTAATCATTATCTTTAATGTAGTTTAATTCTTTTTTAATCTTTACCTGTCGATTACGTGTGCGGTAAGGACGGTGCCGCTTCCGCAAGCCATTGCTACTTGTGTACTGTCGTTGGACCAGGCAATACCAAAGATACTGCCTGTATTCACTTTTTCTAAGGAATGCGACCACTGGAATGTACATTTAATTGTTAATATCGTTCATACGAAGAGGCTGTATGATTAAACTAACCCCGGTTTTATCACAGAGTCTGATAGTGTTGAAGGAACCGACTGCAAAGTAATTGCCAGAGAAGCACCAACTGATTGCAGTCACTGGATAGTCACCGGTACTGCTACAGTACAGCTGATTGCCAGTTTGATCCCAGACCTTGAAATGATTAATTAAGTAAAAGTAATAATTGTATGTAAAGTGATTTAGATATTAATTTAATGGACCTTGAAACGACAGTCCTCGGCACCAGTGATAATCAGTCCGTTACTATGGTTCCAGGATGAAACAAGTATGAGACCATCATGTGCGAGCCACTGTTAACCAAAATATTATTTTTCATAATAGTACGGTAGGTATATAGCTACGGATGTCAGAGAAATATTCAATAGAGAAACCTTGCGAGGCTTAGAATTTGTATTGAGAGACTGTATTGTTAAATGCGCGCCTTGGGAGTATAAAACACTCGAGCAATCAGGACTCCAATTCGAAGTAAGAACTGGATGATTTCCTCTGAGTACAGTTGATCTTAACATTCCACTCCGAGACCATATTTTCACTAGACCATCCTCGCCACTTGTAAGCAAAGCTGAACCATCGTGACTCCATTTACCACATAGCGTAGCTCCCTTGTGTGCCTCTATAGCTTTTTCTATGCGACCAGTCTTATTCACTAGATGAAACTTTCCTAAGAGCATCGAAGTAATGTAATCAAATTATTCCTGTCTATAAAATCTGAAATAAAACACTACCATCGGCTGTAGTAATTACAAGTACGTCAAAGGACTGTTTCTTAGTGGAAGTAACACTGACAGACTGCGCAGGACGTGGATGCCATTGCATATCAGTAGGATAAAAATCTTCAGGAAATTTAGCTATTATATTAGAATGAGCTGTTCCACCTTCCAGGTGCCAACGTATTAATAAGTGATCCTCCCTAAAAATTAATTAATCTCATTAAAGTGTACACAGATAATTTAAAAATATTTCTATACCCGCAGGAATAAAGTTCCTCTGTAAAATTCCAAGCAACGCAAGTCACAACTCGTGTATGTCCATTACTGTTTCTTAGTGATATCTTAAAACGCATCTTGATATCTGCTTCAAAATATTAATGACAGCTCAAACTGTTTTGACTTTTGGCGTCGTCCCGTTACCATGGATACGAAGAATCACTGATAGTGCAATTTATATAGCGGGTACAACATACGTACAACGATCAGAGATGAGTAGGGAGATGCACAGCGCTATGGTTTTAGGCGATAACAAAATCAAGGCGCTTAATCGTAGCGGCGCGTCTGGTAGTAGGACTTTGTGATCATTGTCTCCGTCGACAATGCGAATCCCGTCGTAGCCAAGCTAAACGCGAACACGAACGTGTAGCTTGACGGACAGAGGTTCTCCGCTACCTCACAGCTGGGTCCCAAAACAACCCTTAGAACAAGGCCGGGAACTATAGAACTTCTAAAGAACTATTGAAAAAGCTTATTGTTGAAAGATTTTAAAAGCATTTTTAATAAAGTGCGGTGCGAACTAGACACCCGTGTAGCGCCTCAATCTTCGAAGAATCTTTCATCACTTGATGCCACTCGGCTCACTATAGAGCCAAAAAGGAATAAGAAGAAGGAAGGGAGAAAAAGAAGACAAAAACTAGTTGTACAGAAATATTGAAAATTCGAAACATTGAATAAAGCTTCCCGAATGCTACTAAATGTTATTGGATCTTGATTTACTTTCAAAATTTATTCAAAATATAAAATTGCTTTCAAAAGTCGGCCCACTGGCTATCTCCCTACTGCTCTCTACTCATCACTGGATTTACCGTCTGAACTGGTAGTTTCATGGGACATTATCGGTCACAGTGCACACTGTCTTTATCTTCGTGTCAACTGTGTCCCACGGTGTTTAGAGAAGGATTTGAGAGACTGCTTATCTTGATATTATGATATTTTCTAATGGATGGACGCCCGTAGCCGCCATTGTGGCTTAGCTTGATTTACCTTTGCTGATGTTTGCAGCGTAGAAATAAATCTGTAAATAAAAACATGAATATAGATTTTGTGTGAAAAGTCAGTAATTGAATAGGCAAAATATTTGATTTTCATTCGCTCTGAATTGTACTAGAGAAATAACTCAAAATGGGTGGCGGAGATCTTGTAAGTTATGATGCGAATTTTAACCTATTATATTAATAACATGTCAAATTCACAGCGTTTTTATTGTAATTTTATATAAATTATAATTATTGTGTGTTTCTTGTTTTAATTAGAATCTCAAAAAGTCATGGCACCCGTCCACTATGAAAAACATGGAAAAGGTATGGAAGGCGGAACAGCAGGATCATCAGGAGAAGAAAAGAATTGCAGAACTGAAACGGGAAATAGAAATGGAAAAGGATCGTGAGGATATGACAAAGTATGCTATGGATCAAGGTGTTATCGAGAAGAAGGACGAGAAGAAGTTGGACTGGATGTACAAAGGGCCAAATCAATCTATAAACCGTGAAGATTATCTTCTTGGGAAGGCAATTGACAAACCCTTTGAGCAATTGGCTCAAGCTGAAAAGGATGGGGATCAAAATCGCATGATTAAAAATCATGTGGAATATGGTAATAATTTTAGTATTTACTTAAAATTGAATTCAGTTTCACATGTGTTGCGTATTTATGTATTTCAATTCTAGAATGTATCCCACCATCATTGCGATTCTTCTCTGGCAGTGAACAGGTTGATCTGGCAAGAAAACTTCAAGAAGATCCATTGTATGCTATCAAGAAGAAAGAAATGGAAACTCGGACCCAACTGCTTAAGAATCCAGTCAAACTGAAACAGCTGAAACAATTGGTTAGTATAATTTGTTCTGTATGATTCAAATATTCTGTCTATACTGGTTGAGTAAATATCAATGTTATATTTATATGTAGCTAGAGCAACAGGCAAAGGAAAGTAAAGCTGAAAAGTCTAAAAAGAAAAACAAGAAAAAGAATAAGCATGGCTCCGATAATAGTGACAGTGATGACAAGCTTGATATTTTATTAGCTGCAAAGTACAAGAAGCTCAAGGATAAAATCAGCAAGGAGGACTTAATAAAGTCCATGAAGAAGAGGAAAAAAGAAAAGAAGCAAAAAAGCAAGGATGAAAGTAGTGACAGCGATGTAGAAAAAAAAGACAGAGGAAAACAAAATAATAGACATAAACACAGTAAAATAGAAGTTAGTAAAAAAAATCAGAAGCAAAAAAAGTACAATAAAAGAAAACCTAGAGACAGTAGTAGCAGTAGTAGTAGTAGTAATGACAGCAGCAGTAGCACTGAAGAGGAGAAGGATCCTGAAGAGAAGCGCAAACACAAGAATTCAAGAAACCTTCATGAAAGACATTCTGACTCGAAGCAAAAAATTAGTGACAGAAGTCGAGGCAGGAGTACACAGACTAGATCGTATGGTCCCAGAAAGGAAGAAAGTGTAATCTCACGAAAGGATTCCAATCAGTTTGTCGAAGAAAGTGACGAGGAACGCCATGCTAAAAATTCTTCAAGGAAAAACTATGGTTTGGTGGTATGTTCCATTATATTATTCTAACCTATAAAAATCTCTAGAAAATGATATTATACAATATTTTCAGAGGGCTGATGGATCTAAACTATCACCTTCAACAAAATCAAGTAAATCTGCCCGGAGGGACAGTTCCACGGATAAAAATAAGCCTAGGAAAGAGGAGCAAAGATGGATTCCACCAAAGCGACAGAAGTTAAGCGAAGAGGAAAAAGAACGTAGACGCCAGGAAATGATGGCTAATGCTTCTTGGAGAGACAAGGAAAGAGAATGGAACGTGAAGCGTTATCGCGAAGAAGACAAGAAAGAGCAGACAGACAAATCCTATAACAAAGACTTTATCAGGTAAGACTGAAGATCCTGCAAAAATGATCAGTATTATTATATTGTTACGTTATAAATAAAGAAAAACTATTTTTTGTGCCTTTAGGAAACAACTAGCAGTCGCTGCTGACGTGGGTACCGTAGAGTCTCGAATTCGTTCAAATATCAATAATATTCAACGTTCTGGTCGTGCAATGGATACAAATTTTGCAAAAAGATAAAAGAAAACTTGCTTTATACTCTGCAAGATAATTGTAAATTCTATTTTCATCCTTCCTGTAAATAGTACGATATTTAAACCAGTTTTGTAATGTTTATCTACAGTATGAAATATACATTGAATTTAAAAAAAAAGTAATACTGAACTGTCATCGATCACAATAAATTCATCGATGCTTGAAATGAAAGGCAAATTGGAATTGCTGGATCCAGCAAACTTTTATTTACATCATTTACTCTCATAATAATTATACTTATACATAATCACTGTTTATAATAAATAGAATCGATATCGTTCTTTTACTATCCCCATTTGAAGATTCAACGGATAGCGCCATCCTCCATGTAAATATCAAATCTTTTTTCTAATGGGAAAGGAATGAGAGGATTCAAAAAATTGATTGGTGTAAACTCAACTTCGGAGGAAGTCAAGTAGTATAAAGTATGCCTCGTCATCTAGACGAAGTTTCTCTTGTACCTCTGGCCTGGAGACAATAACTCACATTTAAAACCCAAAGTTAAGATCAATCTTAGATAAATATTCAAAAGTATATATAAAGAAAACTGATCTTAATTCCGTATTCTTAAAATGATTTAACAAATATAAGGATAGGGAGTGCTGGGCTCTGTTAAGAATGCGAGTGGGAGGAGGATTTGTAATGGTTTACTCGCAATATTCAATGTAAATAATATATACGTATTTTAGTATTAATGAATTAGTGGAGTTATATACAGACATCAACGGCCTAGCAAGAGCAGGAATCCTTGCCACCTTGCTGGTCATTGGATACTCCCTGTAAATTAGTACGGCCAGGTTGGCTTGGATTATGTTGAACACCAGATTCCGCAGCATTCAGATCCAATCTGTGTAGGACGATTAGGATAAATGGTAATTAACAAATATTCTTTGCTACTTAACTATCAATTTCAAATATTCTATTACTCACCGGCCGTCTTGTATACTCTGGAATATCTTTTTCGCTGTCTCGAGGAAGGCTTCCTCCACATTGTGTCCCCTAAAGAATATTTTACCTTGACGATACTGCACAGTTAAATGTAAACGAGAACAAATTAATTCACACTTACGTTTTTGCACTAGCTTCAACGAACATCAGTCCGTTATCATCAGCAAACTGTTTGGCTTCCTCATAAGTGACATCGCGCTGTCCTTCCAGATCGCTCTTGTTTCCAATCAAAAATATCACCTGCGATATAACAAACATCGTATCATTAGCTCAGGTAGACTTTTGGGTCATCAAATAATTGTTATACGTACAGTGCTCGGATTCGTCAGATTCCGCGTATCTGTGAGCCAGCTACTCAAATGATTGTAAGTCGAACGGCGAGTGATGTCATAAACCATTAACGCACCAGCCGCTCCACGATAGTAAGACCTACAGAATAGTTCACAAAAGAAATTTAAGCCATATTGATAAAACATACTAAATCAGCTTTGACATAGAGCGAATACAGTCATTGTATATTGATACTTTATCTTTTCAATTAACCAGCGACTTTTCACTATCCATGGAAGTTCTTATACAAGTATCCATAAAGAAAGAATATACAATTATGCTTTAAAATCCTTATAATTATACTGAAAAAAACACAACTACCTACTCAAACTAATTGCTATCTACACTTGTAAACATTGCTTGACATCTACGAACCTAGTCACTGCTCTGAATCTTTCTTGTCCAGCGGTATCCCATATCTGTAGCTTAATCTTCTGTCCAGCAACTTCAATGATCCTCGTACCAAACTCCACACCAATGGTATGCGGACAATCAGCCATGACTATAAAAGGACCAAACATAAAAACCAAAAGCCCCTACGCAATAGAAATCAAGCACTCACATTTCTTTTCAGTGAACTGATGAAGTAGGCAAGATTTCCCGACTCCCATGTCGCCAATAATAATGTACTTAAAGATGTACGAATAATTGTACGGTCCCGCAGACATTTTGTACCTAGCGAAAAACAGAAAAAAGTTCAGAAAACAATAGCTTTCACGCAACCCGTAATAGCACAATAAATAATTGAGACAGGTATTCCTGGTGAGTCAGTATTTTCAATAAGGGGGCGATTGAAGCAGATAAAACATTGACATGTCAAAGCGACATTCTCGTTCTCTCTCTCTCTCTCTCTCTCTCTCTCGCACACTCATTTATTCCCTCACCTTTGTGTTTCTTTTTTTTGAAGGAACTTCGAAAGAAACTCAAAAATAGGCGAGTGGCACGAACTTTTCTTGCGTGCGCTGACTAGATGCGTAGAACTGTTCACTGTTCCATGGAATGTCTAATGGGTGTTGTTTGAGAGTAAATTGTTGAGGAAACTTGTATATCGCAGGGCAATATGGCAGATCACTGTGGCCAACAACGATGGCGCCCGTTAAACGTCAAACCACCTGTCACTCTTATCATTCACGAAGTATATCACGAAAAACGCAATGCGCAATGCGTTAAAGTCAATTTTCTACGTGTTCCCTTCTGACAATGATTCTGCAGCAACGAGGATCAGACAAGGCCGATAGCGATATTGACTCGTAATCAAAAACCCGGTGGGAGATTCAAAATGAGCCAAAGCAGAGTCCAAATTTCTGATAAATATGAATACACCGATATATTTCGAAAGTATTAAATAATTGGTTGTCAATGCTTGTTATATTTAAGCCTTCTTTTTCTCACAGGCTTTTCGAAACGATCGATTTTAATGTATGTCTAAGACTTCTGGGCAGTCTCGATGCGATACGTCACTTCCGCCCAGCGTATTCACTGGACAAATTTCCTATGAAGGAAGAAATTTGTCGTTGCTCTTCGATTCACCCAGGAAAACTCTCTGGTGTATTCATGCGAACGGATCCAGTGGTAATGTCCAATGAGATTGCGGTACTGTTGGAAACGAATGTAATGAAAATCCCTAAAATATCAAAAATTCTTATATGGGACCGTCTAATACTCGATACTCCTTGGTATTCGGGTGAGCTCGTCAGATTTCGTCATTTCCGTTATCTGGGACGCGCAAACGGTCCTGCGTCCAGATAAATAAGATAAAAAAAAAGAGACGTTAGTGAAACTAAAAGACGGCCGTGCCGAAACGTAAAGGGATATGACTCCTAGGGAAGAAGTATGCGCGTCCTCTGCTCGATAAAGAGATATTAAACGTAACAAATGGTAGTTTCAAGTAAATGGTGCAGTGTCGTAAGATGCCCGTGAGCGTTCTCGTGGGTGTAGTAAAGTCGGCGAGTGCGAGATGCCAGGAAGACAGAATAACTGACTCCAGTGCGGATAGTACGTGAATTCGTGCGGTGCTTAATTTTTGTTTACTAGGTAACAAGCAATCGAAAGAAAGATTAAGTTTAATCATAATAATCTATTGTTCATGAACATTGTGGGAGTTATCTACGAATGTGAATTTAAGTGTGAAAATCGATTGGTTTTTCAAGAGAGAAAGAGAAAAAGAAGTATCGTGAAGCCTCGGGCTTCGCTCATGTTATGTCAACGTAAACCTGCGGCAGCACTGCCGTCTCTTTAGTAATTAACCAAACAAAATGGACACCGAGATAACGATTAAGCGAGTCTCCTGCGATTGTTTTAATTGAGGATTCGACGACAAAATGGGAGCAGCCCACGTTCAATCGTGAGTCCTTTCGATCGTTACTCAACCTAGATTTATAATAGCGTAGAATTATTGCGCGTGCGGCCTGAGCACTACTCACCAAATTATTTCGGCATTTTCGACCAATGTTATTATTCTTGCGCTACATTTATAACGTGATACCATTTTTTAAACACTGCATTGTGTATCAAGTCATTCTCAAATGGGTCAGGTGTTCCATCGTCATTTCCTACAAACTTTAAGTGCTAACTATCCCGAACCTGCGCGACCATCGACCTCGCGATTATTATCCCCCCATCCACGGTAGAAGCGTCCAACCATTTTTTTTGTTCTCCTTTCCAGAAAACTCGAGATCCTTCCTGAGAAAGTTCTCCCGCAAAAACAAAAGAAAAATTAGTTAAAATTCATAATCCACCTTGTGCATTGTCAATGGCCTCGACACGTTGCCATGTTTTCAAGGTTTCCTTCTACAAAGGTTAACGTCTTCCTGATACTTATGCTCTTTTAATTCATTTCCCATTGAGGTCATCGAAAGCCACCATCTCTCGACACGGGAAGATAAATAAGCATAAATAATATTACTATCAAGTAATTATGTAGTTCTAAAGCTTCTGACATTTATCTGTATACCATGGTAGCCCCCAGCAAGTTCGTTTACAGGTTAGCACGCGGGTGCACCGAACTCCGGTTACTATCTCTTCCTTTTCTTCTGCATTTCGTTTAGATATCCCGTGGTTCTTTGACCAATGAAAGAGCGAGAGAGGTAACAAAATAAATAAATAACAATAGACAAACCGGCATATCTGATTCGCGTCTGATCGAAATCTCGTTTAGATATTTATCATGAACACCGCTAAGTAGTATCTATGGTAGTTAGTTTCCGTGCATTAATATTAAAAAATTGCATAGACTTTATGCACGCAGAGTATCTAAGGACGCAGATGCACGTCGTCTTCGTCTAGTTGATACTCCACAAAAGTCGTAACCGCTATGTATATTCTCTATAGTAGAATCATACGTGCATCCAAGTGTACAGTCGACTCCGGAATCACAGGACGCGATTGGTTAATCAAGTATCCTGTAGCGCAATGCTGCTTTATAAGGTAAAATCTGATTGGTTCTCTTTCTGGTGTAATTCGGACCCCGCCTTGCTATCGCCAATTGCTCCGGCCGTCTTTACCGCGATACCGAATACTTTATATATCGCTATTGTGTGTGACCCGAGTATGCGTGCTTGCCTGCCTGCCAGCCGCCTGCCCGTTTGCCTCTGATGCTTTTCAAGATGTATGGAACGACAGTGCCGTATCATCTTTGACCGGAACTAGACACTATCTTTCTTCCTCATCAAGCAGCATCGTCACCTCTTGTGTTATTTCGTCATGAACTAGACAAACGTCCTTTAGAATTCCAACCTCACTGATCGGAATGATTGGCGCTTTGCATAGGAACACCGAAAGTTTGTATTTGGGCTTTCCGAATTTGTTTAGTCGTTGGAAATTGGATAACTCGATTGTACTATTTTGATTTTCATTAAGGGTAATGAGGTCTGTATTGATTTTTAGGATGGAGATGGAAGACATTGGTTTGGTAATAATTAGGGGATAAAATGTCCTGAAGGATGGGTAACTGTGTTGAGTAATACGTCCCTGTTTGGCTACGTAGCTACATACGAATACTACTTTAGGTGCAGTTGGTAGAGGGTGGGGGTTCGGTGAGAGCCGAAGTTGGCACGGTGGGGGAAATGGGAAAAAGACAGATGGAGACAGTCGTGCGAGTGAAGCGGTAGTACGAGAGAGACAGAGCGCGGCAAAGTGAAAGAGAGAGGGCAAGTAAATGAGAGGGTGAGCAAAGGAGAGAAGGTAGAATGATTCGGGTGCCTGTGGACACGCTCGTACCTCGACTGTGCCGCGGCAGCCGCTGAGATAATTGTCGTGTAAACGCGCCATTACCGAGGGCTGCTTTCCCGGAAAAGTTCCGTCGCGGCTTTGTGTAACATAAAGGAAAGAAAGCCCTTTCGACCCGACAAGAGGCTCGTCGTGAGATAAACTTCGATTGGAAACGGTGTGATATGTGAAAAAGTGACGCCACGGTGAATATCGAGCGTCGCGACGGTCGCCGAGCCGAAACTCTCCTCGGATGCCCAAGCGGAAATCTTTCTCGATAATGGCGTACGCTCTGGCGACGTACCCTTGTTTTTTTACACGACCTGCCGAACCGGTCTTGACGAAAACCCCATACCCTGCGAGCCACTCGCGCTTCTCTTTTTAATGGCGCCTCACGAGGATTACGGGAATTCGTGCCGCCGCCGCCACGCCGTCCTGTGAGCATTTATTCTTTACTTTACGTACTCTTACGCTCTCTCTCTCTCTTTCTCTTTCGCCCTCCCACCCTCTGTCTTTCTCTTGTTCACCGTTCTCTCTCCCCCTCTTCTCCCCCTTTTTTTATGTGTGCATGCATATACGTACATACATACATACATACATATATATATATATCCCTCCTGCTTTCTCTCTTTCTTGGCTAGTTCGTACCCTCGCTCTCTTTTATATGAACGCTTTATTTCGTTCCTTTAGCCTCTTGGACATTTTTCACCGCAGCGTCTGCGTCTACCGTTTTTCGCGTTTACTGAATTCCTGTCGTACGGAAGCGTCATCACTTGGCGTTTATAATATCAGTGGTACTCTGTAATAATATTTCTTGAGGATATTCAAGGTGCTGTGTGGTTTCTTTACAAGGTATTTGGTATTATGTATAGTATATTGTATAGTGCTTCGTTTAGGTTAACCTGGGGATCATGAAGACACTTGGAGTTCCTTCCAAACGGGAAAGGTTATAGCGATTATGATATATAAAGCCATAAGCGTATAGCTTTTCCCCTTTGGTGTGAATTTAGTGCAACTGTGTACATCAGTACCGTAAGAAGTTTTGGGATGTGCTTCGACACTTTAAAAGAACATCGGTGGAGTTGTATTTGTTACATACTGTTTCAGAGAGGAGAGAGACGAATCGACGATGGGTACGCCAGCGGTGCTAGGAAAGGTTGTAAAGTTCCCTCTTGAGCCTGAGACAGAGGCGAAGAGTCGTGCAGCATAAAGACATGGACTCGTACGACCTATTTGGCGAAGATGTCAGTGGCTCAATGCTCGATGCTCTTCCTGATCTTGGGGGGAACGATCACTTTGATCCAGCAGGCCCAGCGAGCGGCACGGTAGTGTCCAGAGATGGTGCAAACCCGGGACCCAATGGAGGAGGGAGTTACATCAACCAGTCCTATAGCATCTCTCAAGAATCTCCTCTGCAAAAATTGAGCACGTTTGGTGGTAGCGAATTCGGTGGAAGTGGCCAATTGCAGAGTAACCAGCCGCAACGCGGAATGTTCAATCAGAATCTGGGTACGTTTGACGCAGGGGCACCACAGCGTGCGATGGTGCCTGCTGCGTTTCAGAATCAAGCGCGAGGCATGGCACCCCAGCACAGGGGTCCTCATCCAAGTGCTGGGGGCCAATATCCTGGATACTCGGATAACATGTACTCAATGGAGCAGCAGCATCCAATGGCAAGAGCGAATATGAGCATGGATCCAACCATGCAAGGCTGGCCAGCAGGTGCAGGCTCCTATCCCCAGATGCAGAGGCACTATAATCAAATGGCGCCTCAGCCTGGAGCTTATCGGCAGCATATGCCACAGTATTCTCACCAGCAGGATCAAGCCGGCATAAATCAGAAGATACAGCAGCAACAGCAGCAGCAACATTTCACTGCCCAACAGGGTATAATGGGGAACATGGGGGTTCCTCATCAGGGTATGCAGCCTGGTGCTGCTGGCGGTGTGTACCAACATATGGTAGGCCAGCAGCAGCACTACCAGCAAGGCAACCCGGCAGCAATGTATCAGAATAGTGGAGGTTACGCAGGCTTTGCTTCAGCAATGCATGCTCAGCAGCAGCAGCAGCAGCAGCAGCAACAACAAAGCCAACCACAACCCCAGAGAATGCCCCATCATCATCCGTCCCATCAAACTCATCCAGCGCATCCTACGCATCAACAGTATCCACAGCATACGCAACACCCTAATACACAGCAACCAATGGATCCTCAGTATCCTCATCATACGGCACCCATGTTCAATCAGCCACAACATCCAGGACCTGGTGCGCAGTTTGGAACTACGAAGCATGCAACCAGTCCACAATACAGGGCAACTTTTCCCCAGCTCTCGCCGCAAATGTCTCCCAGACCACAAATGTCTCCGAGGCCCCCAGCGGTGCAGCAGCAAATGTCTCCGAGGCCGATAATGTCTCCTGCGAAGCCAAGCACGCTCTCGCCTCATCCTCATGTGCAGCTACCGCATCAGCCGTCGCAGCCAACCTCGAACGTCTCTGTCTCGCCGTGTCCGCCGACGTCAATGCCAATGAATCCTTCTGGTGCGACTCAGCAGAGTACACTGCAGGCGCTCGAACAAATGGTCATACCTGGAGTAGCGGTACCAAATCCTAATGTACCCACACAGGATTACAATCAGTTCCAGCCGCGACCTCCTATGCCTCATCCGCCTAATATATTACCACAATCGTCAACAGCACAAAGCTCAATGCCACCTGTGACTGGGCCCAGGATGCCCATGCCTGCGCAATGGTCGCATACGCCACAGCAACCGCAACAACCATCGCAGCCACAACAGCCACCACCTTCGCTGCCACAGCAGCAGCAGCAGCAACAACAGCCTCAAATAAGACCGAACCTCAATGTAAACGTAAATGACGGTAGGCCACCGATGATGGAACCACCACCGCCAACGACCTCGGAACAAGCTCCTTTGTTTCCAGTAAACGGACCAGACAGTATGAACGTGGTGGAAACGACAACGAGGGAACCTGCGGAAACGACACAGGCATCGATCAATCCACCACAAGCAGAGAGCATGGAAACACCTGAGCAGACAGGGTCTAAGAAGATAGAGATGATGCAACCAGGTGGAAGTCCCGTTCAGAATAATTCTCAAGTAAATCTGAACGTGGAGTCGGTACCCCCTGTGCAGCCTTCTCAAATAGAACCGGTGCAAAGTCTACCGGCTTCAAGTACTAGTGGGAATGTAGAAGTTAGCAGTACACCGTTGATGGTGCAACAACAATCTATTACAGTGTCGAATGCCGTATCGAGTATTGAGTCAAATGTATCGGAAGTAAAAAGCAGCGAGCAATCTGCGGAGATGAGTTCGGTTCATCACCAAGGAACTGTTGTGGGACCCTCGCCACCGCACGGACAGCCACCTCTTGTTGCTCAACAACAACAGGGACAGCAGCCACTAATGTGTAGTCAACCGTCTGTTCAAATGGGTCAATCAATAGTTCAGCCGCAGCAGCAACAACAACTGACTCAATCTCAACAACCTCAGCAATCTCAAATCACTCAACAGACACAACAGGGCCAGATGAATCAGCAACCTCAACAGAGTCAAATGGGACAACAACCTCAGCAGATGCAGATCAGTCAGACTCAGCAGGCACAGTCTTCCCAGCCACAGCAGCAGCAACCCATTGGACAGGGTCCTCAAACAACAATGTCACCAGTACAACAACAGCAACAAATGGGTCAAGCACCTCAACCACAAATGGGACAGTCTCCGCAACAACAACAAATGGGACAACCGCCACCTCAATCCCAGCAACAAATACCACAGCCTTCGCAGCAGCAAATGGGACAGCCTTCTTCTCAGCAACAATTAGGTCAAGCTTCGCAGCAACAACAAATGGGCCAAGCGTCCCACCCGCAAATGGCCCAAGCTCCTCAATCACAGATTAATCAAACTCAACAGCCTCAGATTGCTCAAGCTCAAACACCCCAACCTCAGATTGGCTCTGCGCAGCCCCCTCAAGCTCAACAGCCTCAATTGGGCCCTGCTCAGCAAGCACAATCGCACATGGGGCCCCAACAAGTGGGTATGATGCCACAGAGTAGTCCCATGTTGCCACCTCAAATTCCTCATCAACCACAAATGCAGCCACAAATACCTAATCAGACATCGCAGCTACAGGCGCAACCAAACCAAGTGCAGTCTGGACATGTACCTCCGCAGCAAATCCCGACAGTTGGACAAACTGGTAACATGGTGATGCCTCCTCATCAGACTGCAGTTCCCTTGCCGAATAACCAGCCACCGCTTCCTGTCCAAGGGTTTGGCGAATACACAAATATACAAAAACCTAATAACATGTATCAGAATGATATGATTGTGGGCTCTGGTCAGCAGTACCATACTGGTGCCGATATAATTGGTGGTAATACTATATCAAGTATGTACGGTATGCCACCTGGTACTACGCCAAATGCAGTAGGTCCCGGTTTTAACAATACCTGCGCACCAGTAACTCATCATCAGGAACGTGCTGCACTTCAGCAACAATTACAGGAACTCTATTGCATGCCACCTGCTCCGGAGAACCAAGAGAAGATTGTCAGTCTTCAGGAAAGATTACAGGCACTTCAGCAACACGAAACTAACGACCAGTGCAACGGAGGGCCCCAGTGTATTCTTCAGACTCCCATGTTTACAACAGCAGCTGTTGTAGACAGTCCCCAAGTGTCTAGCACGACAGGACGCGGAAGAAGCAAAGGTAAAGAATTATATCGGTATGGTTGATCGTAGAAATGATTTGCTATAGTACAGAGCTTCTTTTTTAGATTATATATACTTTCTAGTATAATGGCGGTATTGTTCTTCATATTACAGGTACACCTAGGGCAAAGAAAAGTAGAAAGAAGGCAGACAAGGAAGCCGTTACTCCGATGATTCCAGTTCAACCGATGTCTCAACCTGAGCAGCCGTTGTCCGACAATCTTGTAACACCGGGAGACAGTAGCAACGTCGTTGATAGCGCTGCAGATTCTGAGGATCTGAAACCAACTTCGGGTGATATGGAGGAAGAATGGAATAAAAGTAGAAAGTCCCGGCCACCACGAAAACCACGTAAACCAAAAGAGCCTAAAGAGCCTAAGGATCCAAAAATTAAGAAGGAAGCGAAGGCACCGAAGGAGGCTAAGAGTCCTAAGGGACGAAAGAAGAATAAAGAGGCTAAGGAGACTAAGCGCGGTAGAAAGAAGACGAATCAGTCTGAATCTGCCGATGACGAAGCTGTTCAGGAAGGCGAGGATACCGCGGTATCGGATTCTGTGCCTGTCCAGGATGCTGAAGTGAAACCAAGTGACCAACCTGCTCAAGACGATCAAGCTCAGGCGGACTCTTCAACCGCAGAGCCCATAGTAACAGAATCCAAGGACGAGGGCGAAGAAAAAGCCGAATCCGAAGAGGTTCTCGATGAGGAGAAAAAGGAAAGTTCCGTCCAGGAAGCAGCAACCGTTGAGGCTTCCACTCCTGTCAAGAAAAAAGCACCAGGACGTAAGAAATCCGTAGGAAAGGCCAGCGCTGGACGTACTCCCAGGAGTAACAAGTAAGTCTTTATCAATAAGCTGAACTTGAGTAGAACTTTACGCTATGATTAATCTCCAGAAAACGGAAGAGTCGTATCGCTCCGGATTCTGATGGTGAGGAACTCGCGGCTACACCACCACCGTCTCCAGAGGCTGGCGACGATCTTAATAAGAGACGATCAGCCAGGAATACTCATAGGAAGAAATACGTCGACGACGTGATGTTAAGGTTCTCTGACGACGAAGTACCGCTTCAGGATGCCCAGAGTTCCAAGAAGTCTGAAGGATCTGGGGCCTCGAAGCCCGCTGCGGTGAAACGCGAAAACGAGGGCGGTGACGTGGGACCAAACAAGCCAAATTTTGTCTACATTGTACGAACTTATTATTATTATTCTTGTACATTGGACAATCCAAAGTATTATTTGACATAATAAAATTCACTTATTAACTTCGTATATTTACTATAATATCTTTGCTTTTCTCACTGTTCTCCAGAACACTACGGACGAGGACTCCATGGTAGTGCAACATATTTTATGCACTCGGATCGGCAAGCGAGAGGTCAAACCAGATCCAGTAGCAGAAGTAAAGCCCGAGCCGAAGGAAGAGAACGCTGAAAGTAGTACGGACATTAAAGAGGAGGTCGAGGAATCTACGGAGAAGCCAATCGAGAAGGAGAAGGAGAAGGAAAAGGAAGAAGCTGACGAAGAAACCAAGGAAGAAACACCCAAGGAGACAGAGGAAAAGGAGGAAGAGACTCCGAAGGATGAACCAATCAAGGAGATGGAAAAAATGGAGAAAGAAAACGAAGACGTGGAAGCAGACACAGAGAACGAAGAGATTGAGAAAAAAGAAGCCGTAGTAGAGGAGGAGGAGGAGGAAGAGGTGGTCAAGAAGGAGGACGACGACGAAGGGGAAAGCAAAGACAACGAGGAAACCGAGAAGAGCGAAAAGACGGAAAATTCCGAAACCACCGAAATAATCACCCCCGAAGTTAAACCTCAGGTAATCGAGGTCGAAGAATACCTAGTGAAGTACAGAAATTTTTCATACCTCCATTGCGAGTGGAGAACCGAAGAGGAATTGTACAAGGGTGACAAAAGAATTCAAGCAAAGCTAAAGCGTTTCAAGCAGAAGCAGCAACAAAATACAAATATCTTTGAGAACCCCGAGGAAGATCCATTCAATCCTGACTTCGTGGAGGTCGACAGAGTCTTAGACGAGGCCACGCACACGGATCCAACTTCAGGTGAGACCGTTCGTCACTTTCTTGTAAAGTGGCGATCGTTGCAGTACGAGGATTCTACTTGGGAACTAGAAGAGGACGTTGACCCAGAGAAAATAGCTTCTTTTCACAAATTCAATAAGCTTCCTCCGAAGGATCAATGGAAACCAAAAAAGAAGCCAAATGCGACGGGCTGGGTAAAACTCGAAGAATCTCCAATTTACAAGAACAATAATAGTTTAAGACCATACCAGTTGGAGGGTCTCAATTGGCTTCTCTTCTCCTGGTACAACAATCACAACTGCATCCTTGCCGACGAGATGGGACTTGGTAAGACAATTCAATCCTTGACCTTCGTGGATGCCGTATACAAATATGGAATACGCGGACCTTTCTTAATAATCGCACCGCTCTCCACAATTCCAAATTGGCAAAGAGAATTTGAGGGATGGACCGACATGAACGTCGTGGTCTATCACGGATCTGCAGCTAGTAGAACAATGCTTCAGGAATACGAAGTGTATTATAAAAATGATAAGGGACAACAGATCAAGGACCTAGTCAAATTCAATGTCCTGATCACGACCTTTGAAATAATTATAACTGATTTTAATGAACTACGTGGATACAATTGGAGACTCTGTGTCATCGATGAAGCGCATCGTTTGAAGAATCGTAACTGCAAGCTCTTGGAGGGATTAAGACAGCTCAATCTGGAGCATCGAGTTCTTCTCTCAGGAACACCCTTGCAGAATAACGTCAATGAACTCTTTTCTTTGCTGAACTTCCTCGAACCAACACAGTTCTCCAGCAGCGAAGCTTTCCTGAAGGAATTTGGTAATCTGAGTAGCGAAGGTGAAGTTCAAAAGCTTCAGCTACTTCTCAAACCCATGATGCTAAGAAGACTGAAGGAAGATGTCGAAAAGTCTCTGGCTCCTAAGGAAGAGACTGTAGTCGAGGTCGAACTGACTAATATTCAGAAGAAGTACTATCGTGGCATCCTCGAGAGGAACTTCTCATTCCTTGCTAAAGGCACCACATCCGCCAACATTCCTAATCTCATGAACACCATGATGGAACTTCGAAAATGTTGTATTCATCCATTCCTACTTAATGGAGCCGAGGATCAGATTCAGTTGGACTACAAATCCACGGAAAAGGAAGATTCTGAAGCGTACTTTCATGCCCTTGTTAATAGTTCTGGTAAAATGGTTTTAATTGACAAATTACTACCGAAATTAAAAGCCAGTGGTCACAGGGTTTTGGTATTCAGTCAAATGGTCAAGTGTTTAGATTTATTGGAGGACTACTTGCTTTATAAGAAGTACGTTTTATCTTGTTCGCATCGTATTTAATCTCAGTAATATATCCGCCATCTCGTCCCCGGTATTATTATATTTTGATTTATTTCTTTTTTAGATACCCATATGAAAGAATCGATGGCCGTATTCGTGGGAATTTAAGGCAGGCAGCTATTGATCGTTACAGTAAACCAGACTCGGATCGATTTGTGTTTCTATTATGTACCAAAGCTGGTGGTCTTGGTATTAATTTGACAGCAGCTGACACAGTCATTATTTACGACAGCGACTGGAACCCTCAGAATGACTTACAGGTAAAGTATTTGCATTGTAACGATCGTATAATGTCGACCAACGTTATCGATCGTGACGTAACAATTTATATATTCTCACAAAGGCTCAAGCAAGATGTCACAGAATTGGCCAACAAAAGATGGTTAAAGTGTATCGACTCCTTTGTCGAAATACATACGAGAGGGAAATGTTTGACAAAGCTTCCCTGAAACTCGGATTGGACAAAGCAATCCTTCAGTCAATGAATACAAGCCAGGGTGGTAAGGATCCGGGTAACAAGCAATTAACTAAAAAGGAAATAGAGGATCTGTTAAAGAAAGGAGCCTATGGCGCCATCATGGACGACGATAACGCGGGTGATAAATTTTGCGAGGAGGACATCGAGCAGATTCTCGAGAGAAGAACGCAGGTATGATGAAAGAGATATAAATTTATTTGTCCGTACACGGTACACAAGACTCTTCTAAACGAACAATTGTCATTCCTAGATCATCACCATCGAAGCTGAGAAAGGATCGACATTTTCAAAAGCTAGTTTTGCCTGCTCCTCCAATAGGTCGGACATCAATATCGATGATCCTGACTTCTGGAAGAAATGGGCAAAGAAGGCGGAGATCGACACTACGGAAAAGAAGGAAGAGGACGAGTTGGTGATATCCGAGCCACGTAGAAGAACTCAAATAAAACGTTACGGGCATGACGAATCCGTAGTAGATATGTCAGAGCTCGACAGTTCCGATGACAATAGTGACGACGACACTAGTGGTGGATTAACCGGTAGAGGTATGTCCACGTTATGTGCATGCATGGTACATAATTTTATTTTTCTTTAATCTGACTAAAAACCATGTATTTCTCACTCAGCCATTGCATAGCCATAATACATTTTGCTTTGTATACTTACAACGTGTTCGATGCCCAAACAATTGTTCAATATCACAAGGTCCTTAAGAACCGTTCATAATACATGCGTCTGCCCTTGTTTAATCAATAGGAAAGAAGCGAAGGGACAAATTCGGCAAGAAGAGCAGAAGGTTCTACGACGAGTACGTTCCACGCGAGGGCGAAGTGGTATACGGTAGCTGGGCCAGGAGCGAATGCTTCAAGGTGGAACGTGGTCTCTTGACCTTCGGCTGGGGTCGTTGGGAGGAAATCCTTCAGCACAGTCAATTCCGACGAGGATGGCGCGAGATAGATGTCGAGGATTGCGCCAGAGTCATACTTCTCTATTGTCTGCGTTATTATCGTGGCGACGAAAAGATACGGAACTTCATCTGGGACCTGATAACACCCTTGGAAAACGGTGAGAAGGTCAAGACCATTTCGATAAACACCACCAGTAGGAACAGCAGGCAGAAGAAGAAAGGACGCGTGCGAGAGGGTCGCGAAACCAGAGGATCCACTGCGAACGGCGGACCCAGCGATCCGAATCATTGGAGTCACGCCGAGAAGTACGACGGCGACATCTTCCTCGAGAGCAATTACAAGAAACACCTTAGTCGACATGCCAACAAGTACGTGGGATCAAAATGATTCGATAAATCAAGCTCTCAGTCATCGGTTAACGCAAGTATATGTCATTGATTGATTCATCAATCATTTCAGAGTCCTCTTGAGGGTTCGTATGCTGTACTACATAAAGCACGAGATCATCGGCGATCTGGTTCAGCACATATCGGATGGCGTTCACGTCAGGTTAGTAGACTCGATTAGAATCATAACTCCTTGTCCGTGATTCATCACGAGCGTCATGCACTCACATACGAGCTTACACAGTGCTTATAGTTGCATGTGCAATGTACTTGTTTACTCTGGGTCCTGTACTTGTACGCGGAATGCTCCTAGAGCCGGCCAAGACTATGTTTACCACCCTATGTTTAAACCTTCGACCTACGCAGTGGCCAAGTAACGACCTTCGTTGTCGATTCTTCGCTACTAATTTTAATATATATGCATATATAGTATATATATATATATATAAATGCCTTAATATATATATAAACCATATATACGTACATAAATACATACATACATACATACATACATACATATATTGTCCACCCTCGAGATTCTCCTATCATCCGAGTATTCGACTGGCCTGCAACGCGAGGTCGACGACCTCTGCGTCCTCCATGTGTGGTAAGACGTAGAGTACGAAAAAAAAATAAGCAGTGCACTGTGATCAAGAGGGCAACGGAACGTACTATTCTTTTTATTCCTTGTAAAAAAAAAAAAAAAAATAAAAAGAAAAAGTCAAAAATGTTTTTCGATCCTAGAGACTCGGCGATATCAGGTCATTATTAATTGTTGGTATACGATAGACGTTCGTCGTGGGAGTACGTAGGAGGATATCGAATTGATATAAAATTAAAAATAATAATTTATCGATCAATTGCACAATCGATTTCGATGACTCTGGCAAACATGAACGAGAGACATCCTAGTACGTAGGCCTCGCGATTGTTGCTATCGTATGTATTGACTTGCTAAGGGGGTATCTGCAATCGTCGAGTCTTTGGAGGCAAAATTCCAAAATGAAATTTAAGGGATTAGCGAGAACGATTGGCACGTATGAATTGGCAAATTGTAAATGGAACCGCCCTACAGTGCGTTGCGGATAAACCCCCCGCAGCTGGCGGAGCCTCCGGCGAAATGGTGGGACTCGACGGCAGACAAGTCCTTAATAATCGGATGCTACAAACACGGCTACGAGAATTACGAGCAGATGAGGGCCGATCCCGCGCTTTCTTTCATTTCAAGCTGTCCTCTCCCTCCCCAGACTCAGACTCAGACTGCCCAGGTTAAGTGAGTACCCATTTCTTTTTACGTATATTTCTTGGTCAATCAGTATCTTGGCATCCATATACGAAGCCACGTATTTTGCTACGAGGTTTTTTAACTTATCACGAGACTCATGACAACGGCTGCGTCAGTTTGCATCGATAATGTATTGTAATTTAATTTTCATTTTATGCTACTTTATTATCACGAGCTTCGTATATCCATGTCGATTCGCTCTTCTTCGTCATCTTCATCTTCTGTCCTTTGTCGTGTTACTACTACTATCATTACAGTCACTCTGTCTTTCTCTTGCTCTTTATATCTCTCTCTCTAGCTCTTTCAATTTTTATTTTTCATTTTCTCTCTCTCTCTCTCTCTCTCTCTCTCTCTCTCTCTCTCTCTCTCTCTCTCTCTCTCTCTCTTCTTATCACACGCTATCGCTGTTTTTTTTTTTTTACTTTGACTTAACACTACTCGCACGCTTTAATACGTCTGCTCCACGTTTTACGTTCTCTATGGCAAATGCCTACAAGTTTATATACTCATAATCGACACGAAGGAAGCTGGCCAAGCTTTGGAATGGCTCAATATTATATTACCTTGCTCTCTTACCCAAGCTCTTCCAACGATACTTGCAGTAACCATGTTTCTTGGCTTCCTTGTCGAGACACTAAACCACGATGAAGTTTCGTTTTCATATCCGATTCTAATTTATAGTATTTTAATACGATACTCATCACGAGTATACTCTGGGAAGTTTGCTCGAGGTGAGTCAATTTTCTCTTAAGAATTTTTCAATGGCGTCGACTCTTTTTTCATTCAATCTTGAAAGTCATCACGGACTTCTTGAGGCTTTGAATTTTTTTTTTAAGTCATTTAACTGTGAGAACGGAACGTCGTATCGTACATAGGGTTCGAGGAAAAAGCTTGCTTATCGGTTGTGTTGAGAACAAAAGAGATTACACTGTGCCAATGGGAGTTCACAAGCCGAGTCTTCTTTTTATTTCTTAACTTTTCTCTCGCGGAAGAAAGGAGTGAAAGAAACCGAAAGTAGTCTTTGCCAGAAGTCTTGTTTTCTCTGAATTTTTTTTTTCCCCTTGTCGATCGATAAGGTATTTCGTATTATTGTGCATATATCCTGTGCACGAGATGCTTCCTGACTCGCGTTCTCGTAATTTGAATTGTCGCACGGATAATTTCAGCAACAGGGAGGAAAACAGCATGGAAATCGAGACCGAGGATGGCGAGACTTCGATCCTGGCTAAGGAGTCGAAGGACGCGGATAAATTCGGCAGGGAGACTCCAGCGGATTCGCCAGCCATTTCCAGCAAGGCTGATACTCCTGTTCCCGAGGCAAGCAGCAGCCACGACGGTACCGAGGGGTTACCGGAGGATGACAAGACCTGGCCGTCGGTCGTGGATCTGAACACACGTCTGCGCAGAGTTATCACTTCGTATCAGCGCAGCGTGAAGAAGGAGGAAACTAAGGCAGTCGCACAAAAGGGAAAACCTAATGAACCGGAAGTCGGAAATCATTCTGCTACCTCGACTACCGATCCGCCGTTAAACATGCAAGGATGGGATTTGCAACAATTGGCAATGTACCTACTGGTAAGTTGTGTTGGGTTATACCAATGCGTTGATATCGTCCGGAGTCACTGAATGAGTTATGTTTTTAACGTTCTTGCGGTTGGATCGAATTCTTACAGAAAATGGAACGCAGAGAAAAGATGGAGGCTATGGTGAAGGAACGCGAACGTTCGCGGATTGAGGAACAGCGTGCGAAATGGTCGCGCAGGGAGGAAAGTGAATTTTTACGCGTCGTCTCGACCTACGGTGTCAATTATGATAGGAAGAAGGCTCAGTATGACTGGACGAAATTTAAAAGTATCGCCAGGTTCGACAAGAAGACGGACAACGATCTGACTGATTATTACATGTCCTTCAGGGCGATGTGCAAGAAGGCTTGTAATTCGAAACTCACCGAGGAAGACGGTAAGTTAGTAGTTTCATGTTTTAGAAAGTCGTACTGAGTTTTGGATGACTGGACGCCTTGATGCAATATTTGTTATTTATAGTTGCTCTTTACTTATTTAGTCTGCATTTGGAATGCTTTTAGATATTGCTGTGGATCATTTGAGTCCTAGCAAGGCCAGACAGATCCTGGATAGAGTGGATCTGCTTAGTAAGATTCGCGAGGAAATACTTTCCCATCCTCATCTCGAGGAACGACTTTCTCTTTGTCAACCGTCCGGAGATACTCCGGATTGGTGGCAGCCTGGAAAACACGATAAGGAACTTCTCTTGGGAGCTGCCAAACACGGTCTCGGCAGAACGGATATTACTATACTGAACGATCCTGATTTTTCGTTTCACAAGATCCTGGGCAAAAGTATATTCAGCGGCGTGCACGCTACCAAGTTACCTGAGAAGGTGGAGCGCGCTATTAAGATCGAAAGTCGTGAAGACATTTTGAAATTTGACAAGGACGAAATTTTAGTTAAACTGGAAAAGGGCGAAGGTACCTTGAAGATAGAGAAAGTCGGGGTTAAAAAGGACAAGGATGTAGTCACGGAGAAGAAACCAGAGACCTCAAGCGTGGAAAAGAGCCAGGTCGAGTTGACCATAGTCAAAACAGAAGCTAAGACGGAGGATAAGGGTACCAATGCCCTGACAATTACAACAGTGGCCAAATCAAAATCGCCCGAGCCGGAAAAACCTCTTACAGCAAAGGTTGAGTCGGAGGTACCCGAGAATCCTCCTACGGAATCGGAACCCGAAGCTGTTAAAGAAGAAGAGGATATCGTTAACGAAGAAAAGAGTGAAGAGAAGCAAGTGCAAGAGTCTGAACCAAAGGAGAATGGCCCGGCGGAAAAGGAAACTAAGGAGGAGGAACCCGAGGAGAAAGAAAAGGAGCCAGAAAAACCAAGGGAAGAAGAAGAAGAAGAGAAAGAAGAGGAAAAACCGATGGAAGAAGAGGAACCTGAATGTACAGAGAAAGTCAAAGAAATGACAACCCAGACGGAAATCAAAGAAGAGACTGAAACAAAGAGTACAGAGAACAAGGAAACAGAGGCTACGGAAACTCCTATGGAAGTGGTGGCGATACCGGAAAAGAACGAGGAACCGGAAGTCACTGGCGATGTCAAACCAGAGCCTCCCGTAGAAGACGCTCCGGTGAAAGAAGAGGAATCTCAAGAAGACAAAGCTACGGAAATCGACAAGGATAAAGTCAAAGTAGCTAAAATTGAAGACAAGTGCAGTGTCCAAGCCGCGGAACTCAAGGCGATGTTCCCCGATCTGGAAGTTATTCAACCGCTCTCGCGGTTAACGCAGATCGACACCTTCGTTCTTCGTGACAAAACCATAGATTACACTGAACCGACTGTAGCACAATTATTGGCTCATAGTTATCAAGCTTCTATAAAATGGCCGAAGGAACACGCCATCGAGGCTAGATTGATGCACATTGTGCACGCGATCGAGCACAAGGAATGGCCGGTTTCCATAAACTTCAGTGCCGGCGATGAGACTGAAATTATTCCTGAGAAGGAGAGCGAGGTTATCACGATAACCACGGATCACGGAGTCCCCAGGTCTTTGACGGCTAGCAATAATATCTCCGTCTCGAAGAAGCGTAAGAGACACATTGCCATTGACGTGGAAACCGAGAGGGCGAAACTTCATGCACTCTTGAACAGCAGTCACATCACTGCGCAGCCTCTTACGTCCTTGACCAAACCAAATGTATTACCTGCAGCTACTTGGGAATTAAACGAGGAATCCCAATCGGAGGAATCACGAAGATCCACTCCAGTACAGCCACCGCCTGCTCATCAACAAGCTAGGACGCCTGCGATACCTTTTGATCCAAAGTATACCATACCTGGAAAAACAACGATAATACCAGGAACATCCAGCACCTTGACTCCAATAGATCTGTCTCCTGGGTATGTAGAAATATTATTCAATCGGATCTATGTACGATTATCTTCGTCATTGTAATATTCTTATCTAATTTACTTGCTTTTCATTTCATTCAGATATCCTAAAGCAACGACAACCGAGACGAACAAAGACATGATGAACGAAGTGCAGGATTTCTCAATGCCAAACAAAAGTAAGCAAATGAGTAGCAACAAGGGCAAGCTGGACAGCATGTTAGACAAGCTAATGAAGAGAAAAAATTGTCCAACCGACGAGCCGGTGATCGGAAAGGAAAAGAAACGCAGAAAGCTGGATGAAATAGTATTAGGCCTGAGTGCAGCCAAAGAACAACAGAGCAGCCATTACCCGGAACACAGTAAAAAGAGCACGATAACGCCAAACGTAACTGTGACACCGACCTCGGCGCCGATCGGTCTTCCGAATCCGCCATCGACTTCCCAGAAGCCGTTCTCCATAACCGTGACCTCGATACCGTCCTCGAGGGCATCAGGATCCTCTTCGAATTTACCTCCGCCGTCCTTGCACTCGCACAAGGATTCTTTCTCTGCATTGATCGCTCAGGCGGAGCAGCAGAATCGTGAATTGAAGAAGCAACAGCAGCAGCATCAACAACAGCAGCAACAACATCAACAGCACCAGCAGCATCAGCAGCAGCAGCAGCAGCAACAACAGCAAGCATTCAATTCTGCACATTCGTCCAGTAGCAGTCATCGTAAGAGTTACGAAGCAATGATTGCGGATATTAACAAGGTTGCCGAGTATTCCTCGAAGATCGGATCTTATTCTCACGAAGCTAAGGTAAATAAGTGGCTCGCCGAACAAACCGTCATGTCGGAGCAACTTGGTGCCGAGTACCTGAATGCACCTCGTCGAAGAAGACCCAGAGTCGATCCATCCTTGCTGGATTGGAAGAAACTCACAGGAGAGGAGAACGTTGCTGTTATTAATAGGCTGACTGGAAAGAAGGTAAGTTTTCGTTCTTACGTGAATCCTGAGGTTAGGTTTTAGGTCTTAGAGTTTTGGATTTCTGTACTCTAGGTGACTGGAAGTAAGGCTCCACAGCTCAAAAGACTTGGACAGTGGCTCATTGAGAATCCTATGTTCGATGTCGATCCCAAGTGGGCCGAACTTGTCAAGGAGAGAGGAAACCTTCCCCACGATCTACAGAAGAGGCTACCTGGTGCTGATAGAAGCAGCAACAAGGGCAAAAGTCCTGGACGACCGCCAATGATGCCGAGTCCCACGAATCAGCCGTCCGTGAGTCAGGCTAACCTGGCAGCTACTTCGATAGCTTCAGGATTGAATTTCCCATCCTTAGGAAATCTAAATAATTCACTACTCTCGGGACTTTCTTTAGGAAACTTTGATCCCAAAAATAATCCTTTATTAATGCCCTTCGGGGGGTTGCCCAATCTTGGCGCACTGGGTGGCTTGGGCAATCTTGGTAATTTGAGTAACATGAGTCTCACGAATTCACTGTTCGCCAATTTGGCTGGTCTTGGCTTGCCTTCCTTAGCCGGTATGGAGGCTGCACTTAGTGCAACCGCGACAAGCACAGTGGACACGAACGTCGTGTCCTCGGCGGGTAGTAAGAATACCAATTCGACGAGCACCAGCTCCAGCAAGTCTCGGAGTAAGATGGAACCGCCAAGTAGCAAATCGTCAGCGCCTTCAACTTCGACTTCTTCGTCCTTACCAACGACGACGCCCTTCCCATTCTTTTTCCCAAGTCCAGGACTTCTTTACACTCCTTTGGGACTTGGTGGGCTTAATCCCTTTTCGATGCAACCTGGAGGTGTGTCTTCGGCTTACGAGAGTCTCGCTCAATGCGGATTATTGAATCCACCAACTTCCACAGCGAGCACGTCGTCCTCGAGGAAGACGTCGAGTGCGTCTACTAGTTCCAGACAAAGAGGTGGAGATAACCTGGACTCCAGCAAGAGAAAGGAGGCTGAAAAGAAGTCCAGGTACACGATGGACCCCGCAGTCTCTCTACAGCAGTATTCAGATATGGCCTTTCACGAAGAACGAAAACGTGCAGAATCCGAAAAGAAGGAGACCATAGAACTAAGCGACTTCGCCGATCTAACCGCCAGACTCGAGAGAAAGAGTAAAGAGCAAGAAATGAAGGAGGCCCTGGAGCAGCTGAGCCGAACCAGCGCCGAGCTATTAACGAGGAATCTCGAAGATCTTCAGAGGCCTCCTAAGAGAGCCAGAAGTTCTGATCACGTCATAGAGCAACAGGTACCACCCTCGTTGGAGGTAACCCTGGAGCCTGTAACGAAGAAACCACGAGAAGCCGAAAGCACTGCTACCACCACAGCAACGACTACCACTACAAGTTCTGCCACGACTGCTAAGAGTTCAGAATCTGCCATCGACATGGAAATAATCAGGCCACTCTCAGCAAGTAGCGGCAAACACCCGGACGAGACGACCTCGCTAAACACGTCAGGCGCCAGTAACAAAGAGTCCAACGAGTCCATCGGCGAGTCTTCGCCGCAACAACCTAAT
This sequence comes from Trachelus iudaicus, assembly GCA_030142595.1. Lineage (NCBI taxonomy): Eukaryota > Metazoa > Arthropoda > Insecta > Hymenoptera > Cephidae > Trachelus > Trachelus iudaicus. Next base: position 304,100 of record JARQTH010000138.1, on the reverse strand, counting down.
CCGAACAAATCCTCGGAGAGCAAGTCCCAGGGTGTCCTGGAGCAAGGAGAGGAGGACGGCAAGGGTAGTAAAGCAAAGAAGCCACGTATTGGCAAACGTATTAGTAACGAGCCTCCGCCGGAAAGAAAGAATCTACGCTCGAGCGCAGGAAGGCAAGCAAGGGCTGCCGCGGAACGGCAGGCCAGAATGGAAGGCGCCGGAAGTGGCGATCATCAGTCCACCGGCGAACATGAGAACCACGGTGCTGGTGAGTGAATTCGATTCCTATGTGTTCAGGGGTTTAAGTTATTTGTGACGAGAATTTCGCTTACGAAATTCACTGCGGACGATGGAAACGTGTTAATGGGATTTAATAAGAAGAAAAAAAGAGAAGGAAACACGATCATCCTCTGCCTGGTCGTTAACGGAGTACAATTATTAGAAGCACGTAAAACGTTCGTCTCCTGTCGCGTCTCGTTCTCGCGAAACGGACTGCTGCTATGAGAAGAGACGGTAGTGATATTGTTTATTTAAAAATAATTTTTCGGACGAGGAACTCTGTACTTCGTCCAAAGACAGAAAGAGACGGTGTGCGATAAAGAAACGTTGCGTCTGCTCCGAGTAGTGACCAGGATACGGAGGCAATAGTATTTCGCGAGGTGGTAATACTTTGTGTGGTAATTAATATTTAATTACGTAATGTTTATTAGTTAACGAAGATGGTAATTTTGTTAAATTTATTATGTATGTTTTTTTTTCTTTTTTTTTTCGATCTTATTGGTTTTGACCAGGGACTGTTTTATATAACTGCTATCATCTACATTATTCGTATATTATATGTATATGTATATAATTTATATTTATAAACTTATATATATATGCATATATATATAAACATATATATACATATATATTATTATTATTATTATACACGTAATATTATAATCGTAATACGAGTAGAAAGGTTAGTTTAGACGTAACTTAAACTGATGGAGGAGAGAAACTGTAAATAATATACAATCTGCCTAGGTACGTCGTCTAAGCGAAATCGTGTACTTGGAAAAGTGTATATATTAACGATGCAGTGTACTTTTAATTATACTAGGTGAAATAATAAACGGCTTCTTTTGTTGTTTGCAAGTTCGCTGCGAATTGGCTTACGACAGGAACGTAAATGACAAATAAGAAGGATGGTAATACACGGTCGTACGAAAAATATTGTGGCTTTTATTTCAGGATTTTCGTACAAAACGAAGAAAAAAATAGAAAACAAATGACGAGATAGAAGTACTAAAAGGACAGGAAGATTATTTCACTGAATAATCATTAATAATTTTCATAGTATTGTTATTGTAAATTTCAAGGATGTCCTTTCCTGTTTGAATGTAAGATATTCCTTTTAGTTTACTGCTCTCTCTCTCTCTCTCTCTCTCTTTTTCTCTTTTTTAAACATCTGTTGGCTGCGGTACAATACGCAGGTAAGGCTTGCCTGATGGAAGAGGTAGAATCTTTAGACTGTCCGCATAAAGATCATTAGCCTCTTCTTTGGATACTGTTGGCTGGACCATGACGTCATCGCCTTTCTGAAATATTGAAAAATAAATTATAAAAGATACTTGACGGTGTTGTGCATTGTAGAAAGTGGATACGTAACCTTCCAGTCAACTGGAGTGGCGACTTTGTACTTTTCTGTGAGCTGCAGAGATTCTATGACTCGAATAATCTCACTGGAAAGTAACAAGATAGAATTGTTCATTGTACTCTATCGCTATATGATAATTTAATGATCAGTCATGAAGTTACTCAAAGCTTCTGCCCGTGGTGGCAGGATAGAGAATAGATAGTCTCATCTTCTTTTGTGAATCAATTATAAATACAGCTCTTGCGGAGAGAGGTAATCCTTGGTTGTCTGTTTCTGCAGGATCCAGCATACCTAGCAAAGTGGACAGAGCACGATCCTCATCTGCGATTATAGGATATGGGAATCCATCATCCGATATCTCTGAGTAACTCTTAATGTCCTATATAAAATTCACGATGAATTCTAGAGCTGATTCTCGTTATCGAATATTCTGTATAGAAAATAGTCAAACCTCAATCCACTTTTTATGAGAGTCAATGGAATTACAGGACATTGCTATAACTTTTACTCCAAGCCTTTTAAATTCTGGTATCAATTTGGCTACCCTGCCTAATTCCGTTGTGCATACAGGTGTAAAGTCATTCGGATGCGAGAAAAGTATTGCCCATCTAAAATTGATGTATGTAATTATATAAAGAAAAGCCGCTTTGAGGTTAAGTCAGTTCTCTTACGAGTCTCCGATCCATTCGTGAAACTTTATACGACCGATATTCGTATCAGCCTCGAAATTTGGAAAGATTTCTCCCAGTAGAACCATATTTTCTGGTATATTACGTACAATTTTGTTTGTCACCAGTCTAAATGGACTTTGTTAATTTACAAGACAATTTTGCACAATTCTTATTGTCGACCGTCACCTGTTGATTTCATTCAGCGATTGATGATGTAGTTAATAAAATTGACCGATAGATGGCGACAGTTTCACCATTTAATTGCTACTTCGAAATTTGAACTGATGAAAAGAATCGACATAGTCCTACTGGATGCAGTAATACATTACATAAATATATTTTGGCAAATGCTCTATATACATTGTCTGACTTACATCAAAGCAGAAGTAAGCACTTCTATAATATATAGTCCAATAAGAACAGGATTTGGTACATGTCACAGGGAAATACAGTTATCGGTTTCCCTGTGATGAGAGACAAAGAGGAATGAAAAATAAAAATTTTCTTTATTAAAATATATATACTGACGTAATTCAGACTACAGTATAATATTCATTTTTTTTACTCTTTCCTCCTTCTGCCGTACCCTCCTTTGTATCATTGGTATAAAAAACAGCATGAGACCGCTTGCAGCTATCATGGAGCCGGCTAAATAAAATCCAGGATCGTACGATTCGAGAGCGTCGTATAGCCATCCTTGAGACAAAAAGGTAAACGCCAATTAATTACTCTGCCCAAAGTCAAACAGTAGAATGATTCGAAGCTATCCAATTAAAATAAACCAATAGCATTTTCTAATTGTTACATATGTCTATATATAATACGAATATAATTTACCGGCCATGGGTGGTCCTAGCAGAGAAGCAATACCTTGGAACAATAAGAGAAGTCCAAAGGCATTAGTAAGACGTTCTAATCCTAGGAGATCGACTAGAATAACTGAAGTGAGTCCCACGTAGGCACCCGCGGTGAAACCAAATACCGTGGAGTAAAATGCAAACGCAGTAAAAGTCGTGCAGAATATGCTAAGAGCAGTAGCTGCAAGTGACAAGGAAAGGAATATATTAATAAGAAGATTCATGATATGCAATAAATAGGAAACTTACCCAGTCCGCATATGGTGAGGCAAAAATTGTAAACCATAAGTCGATTGATCCAGGGTTTATCGGAGAGGTAACCAAGAACAATACGTCCTATAGTATTCCCAATACCAATAATAGCAATGAGATAGCTTGCTTTGTTTGTTGGTATATTCCTTTGTTCTGTTTGTGCCTAAAATCAAAAAATTACTTGACATATGTCCAAATGAATTCTTGACAAGTCGAACCTTACCACTAGGTAAACATAGGGTATATTGAAGCCGATACTGGTGCAGAAGTTGGATAGTGTAAAGAGTATAAATACAGGATCTTTCAAAAGTGAGAGTTCCAACATCTCATGAAGTATGTCGAGTGTTTCTTCAGCATATAGGAGACACTCAAAGTTATCCTGTTTGTAAGTTCCATTCGGTAGACTCCTTAAGGAGTAATGAATACGAATATTCTCTTCGCTATTTGCTAAAGAGACCCTGTAAGTGTGTAATGTCAATTGATATGGAATCAGTCTTTTTCTTTGTTTATGTTCAACAATACAACTAAAACTGACGATCTCTTGCGCAGGTTTTCGACACTCCCTTGATAGAAAACGTCAGGTCTGCTCATTATCCCACTTCCAAAGGACCTTCCCATGGACTCTGACATCTGGTGACCAATGGAAGTCCTCGTATAGAGGACGGGCTGACTCAGAGCAAGTCTCATGTTATTAGACACGTGGTCTTGCGTGTTAACCGGAAGATACTTGGCATGATTCACATTCCCGGTACTTTGTGGCCTCTCCATTATTTCTGTAGCCAATTCCAGTGGTTGGCTGTCCTTAACGAACTCCTCTCTTATCAAGGGCAATTCCTACGTTCAAAAAGTAGAGCATGCCTACACGCGTCTCTCTGAGGGCGATGGTACTATCATCGAAAATAGAAATAGATGTGTCCTGGTACCTTCATGGCAACGTTCTTAGTCTTGACTGGCTCCAGGGGTCTGAAGAGTGCTCCAAAAATGGCGCAATTCAAGACAATCGCAGAAATGATCATCATAGCACCGCGCCAGCCATAAGTCGCTATTAGATACTCCGAGAGCGGCGCAAAGATAAAAGTTCCCAATCCTGAACCACATACTGCTATTCCTGTTGCCAAGGATCGGTATTTCTCAAAGTAACAAGTCACACTGACAATGGCTGGTAGGTAGATGAGACCGAATCCCAAGCCTATAAACGAATATATTATTAATTATATAATAGTAATTTATATCAATAACAAACACTGTTGTAGACCGATTATTTTTACTGTTTTCAATCCCACAGATTATTTATTTGCAGTGCTGCATGCTCATTCGCTATATAAAAACAGTTCCTTACCACATTAACATCAAAAGTATCCTCGCAGCTTGTATTTGGGTAAATTATTTGACACTAGAGATAAGTAAATTTATAAATAATGTAAATTGACTGCTTACCAGTACCGATACCGATTGAGAAGCATAGCATCAATACACTCTGTGCCCAGACACTGATGAATAGACAAAAGCTTGCTAATATGGTTCCAACTATAGTGACAGGACGACATCCATATTTATTTACAAAGGAGCTGGATATTGGTCCTATAATGGATACATACAATTAACACCGGAAGACAAGAAATTAATCAGGTCACTATCAATTTCAGATCCAAATAAAAGACTGTACTTAACCGGAACATAAGGTGATACCAACAAGTATAGAGGCGATCCATGCGGTAGTTCCTTTACTTTCATCGAAGTAATTAACAAATTCATGGTAAAAGACCCCAAAGGAGTAAGTCACGCCATCGGCTGTAATTGAACAAAAGGACCAAGAATTAAGCCCATGAAAGATTTCTAATAATAATTGCATAGTTCGAGTAAACCTATTCAATTTCTGTATGGCGATACGCGTGTCTCAAAAACTTTCAGAGAGCATGTACACATATGGCGTCTAAAAAGTACGTATGACGTAGATAATACATAATGATATTCAAGGAATATGAATACAAGTGTAAAACTATTTCCACTATTTGAAATTTTCTTTTCAGTTCATAACTTCCACCGGAGAAACCGTTTCTACGAGTTTATTGAGTAATTGTCTTATAAAGTCATGCTGCTTTTAGCCAGTTATCAACGACACGCCAACATCATTTCAGCTGCTATCAGCGATTTTGTGAGTATCGACCGACTTGATAGCCAGAACTTGTTTTTTTTTTTTTAAATCACCAGCTACGTGGAGATAAAACTTAACGTGTCAAGCAAAAAGAAGAAAACCAGTTACGTTTGGACATACCCATAAAAGTTTCCTAATGACAATTCGATGGAGCAATAAAACCAGCGAGTATAGAGAATGATAAAGAAATATTTGTCGTATTATAAGCAGACAAAACATGGGGTCCAGACTTGCGAGCTTTTGTTGCATCTCTGAGAGAAAAAAAATTCTCAAACTTTGAAGCGAGTAAGTAATAATTACGAAAGATATAAAAATTTCAGAAAAACTGTAATTATCACTTTTCTCCTGCTCATTATCAGATAATGACTTGTCAGTGGATTATCAGGTACACATGTCAGAGATAAGTGCTATATTAATAGATACAGTCTCTCGTATTCGTTACATAGAATGCAGAAAGCTTTTCTGATCGTTTAAACAAGAAAAAAAAAAAGATAGAAATCAAGCACGAGCAGCCATGTCGGAAGAGCCAATTGATCATGAAATGATCATTTTTGAAGTTAATTTTGCAATTATTTTTCATCGATCTTTTAAATCAATATTAACCAGCGTCACGCTTGCATGTCCAAAAAAAATGTACTTACTGACAATGTGAATCATGAAGGAACCAAAGACAACCCACCAGCCCCAGCCACCATCAGGCGGCGTTACAGGTTCCATGGGCTCGTCGATTTGCTCCTTCTCGCGATTCTTCTTTTTGCTCGTTCTCTGCTCGAGACCGTGAGCCATCTTCCTTCTTCTCTTGTTTTTCTTTTAAGCTTCTTTTTCTTTACTCTTTAGCAGCGTGCAAGGTACAGTCTTGACCAGAGGATCAAAACTGGTTGTCGGTGGGAGGCAGAGGAAGTAGTCAAAGAAGAATTGACCTTGAAGGAAGTACAGGAACAGCAGAGTAAAAGGAAGCTGGGAGGATAAGGGGAAAAAAAAGAGATCTAACTTATAATATTACATATTCAATGATCTCTACTCTACTGCGTTACTTGCTGGCCTGACTGATCCAATGCTCGATTCTGTACCCAAGGAACCTTTGGGTTGACCCCACTTCGGGTTAACGCGGTGAACTAAAGACTTTCAGCATCAACTGACGAGGAAACTTCTAGATACGAGTACAACAACAGTCACGACTCTTCCTTGAAATATGTATTATCTTCTTTATCGGTATACAATGTTAAAGCCGTGCGAGCACTGACGCCTATTTATGCTCCACTCGGTGCGCCCAAGTCCCAACAACTAATCCGATGACCGCCCCTGCGCTTACGCTACACGTAAACATTACTATCGTTTTCCGTCATTATCGGCCTTTCATTGGATTTCACTCGTACGAACGGGATCGCACGGACGCGCTTGCGGAGCAAATTGTACGCGAGCTCCGAGCCTATTGCAAAGAACTTTAGAATACCAAATTTCAATAGCACCGACGCCACCGCGCACGAAGGCTCTAACGTTCTTCCTTAAACTCGAATTCTTAGCCCACTATTTATTTTACATCAAAAGGAATGCGGAAGGGCAAGCCAAAGACCTATAATCTCGTATATGAACTTTCACAATTTCGCATTGGCCAACAGGAAGTGACAGCATCCAACCCAGATAGAAAAGAAACTTTATAGCGCCCGGTGAGATCCCTCGAGATTCAGGGATACGGCGTCTTAAAAAAAAACTGTATAACAATTAGTGGATAATAGCAAATAATAATCTCGAGATGATTTACAATTTTATCGTCTACGGCCAATGCGTCAGATTTTTTTTCTTTATCTTATCTGCCGAAGCACCGCGAAACAATGATTTATCATTATTACCCGGCCTCCAAAAGTTTCACCATCGGTCGCCCGATAACGCCGTAAAAATGTTTCTTTTTTTCCCTTTTCACTTTTTTCTTTCCATACACTCTTTGAATTTCTTAATTAAGATTCTCCTCCGTTACTAATGAATGACTGCATGTGTGTCCGCGGCCTCGTGCAACGTCCAGACGGAGATAGCGGCGATCCCGCCACTTGCTACCACTGGTAGTAGGGGTATCGCGAGTACATCAATGCCGTGCGACGTTCGTGCACTCTTATCCTAAAAATATCTGCCATTTGGTTGAGCAAGAGTTGACGCCGAAGCGAGCGAGCGAGACGCGTTTGGTAATAAAAAGACAACGACACGTTAAACAGAACGAAGAGAGACAAGAAGAGCGCAGATGGAGAGAGAGAGAGAGAGGAGGTAGTCGAGTTCCCAAATGATTAAAGAGATCGGTGAAATTAATTGTTCCTAATCAGAGAGACAGCAGATGACAATATGGAATTTCTCCACGTACAAATGACCTTCCTCCATATAATTGCCGCTTACTGTATCAGTGTTAGTTTCCCTTTACATCACTCGGTCCGCGTCTACTGCGTTAACGCACACGGTTCGTACAATGTTGCGGGGCTTCTCTTGTACGGCTTTCTTTGTTCGCTCCAAAGCAGAGATACTTTTCTTCAGTTTAACACTAGCACCCAACACACGCATACTCTTTCTGATAATATTCACATGCGAAACAATACAGAACACGTCTGTTTATACACTCGCGTGGCTCTTAAGTGAGGGCTAACTTTAATTTTGTCTTTCCACAACGATACCGAGACCCGTCGACTTTAATCTTGATTATAATTACACGATTAATATTTAAGAATCCGTGTCACGCGGGAATACGGCAAATCGTATGATACTCGCTTTGATACGGTATCGTTAAATACACATGCAATATTACAATGACGCTGCGTCAGGAAACGGTATACGATGATAGAAGAGAGAAAGGGACAGCGTGACTAAGAGTGACAGTAGGAGAGAGAGAGATAGGATTGGCACATACGAACAAAGAGCGTCTTTTCGCCGCGAACGCTGCCACGCGATTGCTTTATTTACGAACGGCACGAGCTACCGAGCCAACGAAGTTGCCAGTGAAATTACGATTAACGCGAATATCTTGCTTGCTTCAAGATAAATCTCTTTCTTTCCCTCTCTCTCTCTCTCTCTCTCTCCTTCCCTCTCCTACTCGACATTCTGCGCGCCACTAGACATTCTTAGGAATGCAAGAAAGCAAACGCAAATTACGTCCTAGGATTTATTTATAAGCGTACGTATGTACGTACAAACGGCTCGGGAACTGTCTCATTTTATCGTTAGGATATATTTTAATATTGCAGTGCTTTCGTTCTGACGTACACAATTTTTAATTGTATTCTTCTCGTAGCTGGAGCCACTTATTGTATCTCGCGATTCACTATGTTCAGATCCGTCACGTGGTCGCTTATCATCGGTCGCGATTCGTAAGTGCATATCGTTATCCCGTGTCTATGACCTGGTGTCCATTCGCCTTTTAATCCGATGTAATTTATTCTCGTCCTCTCGGCACCGTTATTCCCAGAGAAGTGTAACGTCAGATGATGCACCGATGAGAACTTGACTACCCTGTTGTACAGATACGGATGACAGTTAGTGGAGTTTAGGGGGGTTTTTCGTTTTTTAGTCTGAGACTCGTGACATTCTTTTTTGTCTGGAATCAATAGATTTTGGGGCACTTTTTTGCGAGAGTGACTCGCAATTCTTAGATTTAAATACGCCATTATTCACGGCTAATGGTGACTGCGCATTTTTGAGAGTTCACCATCTTTGTAAACATCCATTGGAAATGTTCGTTCGCTTTTATTTCAGATTTTTCGAATCGTTTCAAGCTCAATCATCCACGTTTTGTTTACGACCATTCTCGTGAATTTTACTGACTTATATCCTTGTCTTATCATTGTTGAAATAGGGGATGATGAGCTTTCATAATTGGTCAGGGTCAAGTAATCTTTATTTGACTCTATGTATATTTAACAGGGAGTACGTTAAATGTAATCTGTTTCACGATTATTGGACTTTGCTACTTTACCCTTGTGACTCGAAGTTCTCGTTTACAGTCTGATAAGTCTTAGCGGATTCCGACGTATGTTTTACGTTGACTAAGATCTATTTGCTGTTGACTTTATATATTTCGAGGGAAAAATGCCGTTCAGTTTTCATTGATTTTTAAATAAATTCGTGGTGGAATATATGGGAAATTGATTTGATTTTTAAAAAAGTCAGAGCAGACCATTTTTTCTATTTTGCGTTGTCATGTCGAAGCTATGAAAAATCAACATTTACAACTTGAGTGGAATTTACAAACTCTACGCGAAATCTTTTGATGTTAGCAAATTCGTAATTTTGGCATCGATTGTCTCAAAGCTTACGTTAAACTTTGCATTGTGACATCATTGAGATTTTCGCAGATATCAACGATCATTTATCGATGACTGGATCTACTGGAGAGGATGTTATATTAATATGAATCTGTTATTTTAAGCACGAATGTAAGATATGCTATCTGAACTGTTGATTGTTTATCGAAAATAATTAATGGTGCAAGATTTGGTAATTAACACAGAGACACCTGAAGAACTCGATAAGATATTTCCGATAGATGTTTACTTGGTTAATAACGGTATTATTTGACGTCGAAGGATTAAAAGATTATGTGTTAATTATCTTTATTCAATTAGCTTTATCACTCACTTAATAGGATATTCGTGGAAACCGTGATGGTCTTTGCACAACTCAAATTCTTGTTCGGGTTCTGCGGCAACGTTATCGAAGGTCATGTGCGGTCGATTTTTGAACCTAGAAAAATGAACTTAAAATAATTTTGGCACCAAATGCTCGTGGGAATATCTGTGATGCTTTAGCCGTAATAATTTTCATTCTAGCGTGGGTGGATACAATGCCAACTTTGTATGTTATATTGGTTTTGGCACTGTACACCGAAATATGAAAGCACATGTACGTTCGGTCATATATTGTGTATCTTAAAAAGTATCCCTCGATTGCAAGTATGTAACAAAGAATATTTGTAAAATGTGATACTATCTAATCTTTTTTAATGACTTGACTAAAATAGTACGTCTGTATAGAAATTATATTTACAATTTCACTTTCAAGGGATATGACTCATCTGATCCACCGATGATGATGAGGCCTTTAAGTTTGACATTACCGGTAAATCTGAAAATAGGGAAACAATATAGTTTTCTGTTTGATACATTAAATTGACTGGATAAATTGATCATAATTAATGTCCTTACGGGATATTGAAGAGAAGTTCATCATCTACATCGCTTTCCACATACTGTAGAGGAACAAAAGTGTGAAATCGTGTGACTGCTCATACAGAAATCAAAACTATTATTTTGATTGACCCTCTTTAAATTACCTTATCATCGTTTAAGCGATCTTCCCATGGTTTAAACACTGTTACTCCGGAACCTTCTTCATACTCATTAAGGCACTCCACATTGTTCGTGTCTATTTTTGTGTATAAATTATACTGTACACCCAGTTCACCTTCGTTATGCGTGCTGCCACAGTTACACTGATGATCCATACTTTTTTTATTATACTACTGTAAAAACCAGTTGATAGCGTTATTAATTCTCTAGAAATATTATTATTGTTACTTATTAATTCTTTAGAAATATTTATAACAAAGTGAACGACTGCACTTTCACCATTCAATCTTTAATAGATAGTTAATAATAAATTTTGAAGTCTAAACGTTGACTGACATTTTACATGACGTTGTGATTACGAAAATTTCCGATTGTCATTTTCAAAGCAACTATGCAGCAAAAATTGAATATTCTTATTTCTTTCCTTACCTCAGTACTTATAAACACTGACTGAATCACGCAGAAGTCCAATGTCAATGAAATATTTAGAAAATTCAAGAAAATTCTAGACTCATTTGGAGGTTATGCCATCTATCGCAATCTGCCGGTTGCGCCGCTTGACGCAACTGACAAGCCTCCATTTTTTGTGTATTTTCATATTTGAATGCAAAGGTTAGAGAATACCTGACGACTAAAATTAAAAAGGACAGAAATTAATTAAGTCATCGATTTAATAGGTATTTCAAATTTATTTCATTTCTTAAATCTACCGTACATTATACAGTCCAAAGTGGTGATTTACAGTCTATCGTTAATACGAAATCTCGGTACATGCCCCTGCGGCACGTACCATTCCCGCGTCGTTTCAAACTGCAATGTAGCCTAACAAAAATTCACATGCCTTGTGTACATTAAGTTAAAATCGTAACAGAAATGTACCAAATTATACAACAGAAATCACAGTGTGAGAGTTGAGACGTTGTAGATGAATAATTACATGTGCTCACAATGTATTTCCCGTTGTTTCTTATCTGTTATAATTACGTAATGTCAGTTACGTGTCATCTTCATTAGAGCATTTGAATCGGTGTGTATTTATTCATTATTTATTGAAATCAATATTGTCAGTGTCCAATTTCTGGAATCTTATGTGATTATCAATTATCTGAAACAGTTCAGGTGGCTGCGGAACTCTTCCTGTTTCCAGCTTGGACCAAACAGGTACATCTGTAAATATGAAATATGTTAAGTATAAATCTTTAATGATGGAAAAGATATATAGAGGCAAAAGTTTATACCATTGAAATGAATCTCAAATGCTCCTGATGCAACAAGCATTCCTTCGATAGCATTACTCAAAACAAAAAGCATTAAACAGGCAAAGATTCGATTTGCCATGCACCATTGCCACCAAGATGGTGTAGGTTGTCCAATCCATTCGGATATATTTATTCCACTTAGTATTAGTACTATGATGATTATCTTAGCTGCAAACTGATAAGGAAATATTAAAGAGTCTTACTACGCTAATTAAATTAGAATACATTATGTGTATAATTAAGATCATTACCAAAAATCTAGCTAGGAGCATATTGTAACCTGGTGGGTTGAAGTTTTCTCCAACAACTTGTAATTCTGGATATTTCTGCCTAAGTATGCCAACATATTCCTCGAACATTTTCCTGTATCCACAGGAATAGCTATGGAAATAAATAATTAATTTTAATAAGTTTCTAACATTGTGTCATAATAAGGTTGTTATCTTCGTTCAATACAATGAACATGCTATTTTCTGTCGATGCGATATCCTTATCAATTTTATATCAAGTAACAACTAAGCTGAAGTATTTCAGTTCTAATTTGTGAGAATTAACAATGATTACCAGTAAAAGAATTTTAAAGTTGGTCCTGCCTGTGCACCAAGTTTGGTTAAGGGAGCTTCTTTCACTTTCTCAATTGCATTAACTTTGCACGTCAGGGCACACAGTAGAACAAATAAGCAAAGGCTTAGAGTAAATACACGCATCTTCGGTTATTTCATAAATACTCATCGACTGTATTCTAATTATTTTGATTTGTCTTCTTGAATTTTGCGTTCTCTGGTTTCCTTGATAAAATTACAACCTGCTGATTCTATCGCAGGCCTGCCATAGCCAAAGTTTGCTTTCACTTTTTTTTTTAATTATTTTCCTAGGACGATTGGTACGCTATCACGAGACCGGAAATTCATCGTTACTTCCAGTTCAATTTTGTTATATTTACGAATACCCGATTTTCAAAATAACCGCGGGAAAGGTACTTAGTGGATTGATCTTGAACGAAGGCAAAGATATCTTTTGTGAAAAATTGAATGAAATAAGCAAAGACAATGCTTGCTTCCAAATTTCGGAGTTTTGTCCCATATTCTATTATATTTCGGAATATGGGTAATATCGTTTTCTTTAATATTTAATTCAATTTCAGTATTTATTTGAATTGTAACCTGTTTTATATAACCTCCTAACTTTGAGAAAATGATTACCCTTTAGCGACCGTAAAGAGATTTTATCGAAGAACAAATATTCTGTCGAGTGGTGGAAAATTTGAGATAACTTTGGATCAGAGAAAATTGAAAACTCCAAAAGGACAGATATTTGAAGTGAATAGCAAACCTTTGGCATTGGCTGTGGCTACAGAATGGGAGAGTCAAGGGGATATTATTAATAGGGGCAATATGCATTTGGTAAGGTGATAATATCCTTATTAAGGAAACGTGGAATAATATAAACAATAGCGTTACTGTGTTTCTGGTTACAGACTGCATTGTGTAGTACCGCTTTAGACAATCCACACAATCACAACAAGTTGGACATAGTAAACTATATAGTGAATTACTTGGAAACTGATACTATTCTTTTTCATAGCGCAGTACGTAAATTTTATTTTATGAGGATAAAATTAACATTACAGTTTCAGTTAGTTTTTATCACAAAAATTCTAGGATGCCGAAGAACTCACAAAATTACAAATCGAAAAGTGGGATCCATTGATTCAGTGGTTTTGCGATCGATACGAAATAGATATTGTTAAAACAAACAGTATAGAGGCACCAGTTGTTCCGCTTCAGACTAAAGCTGTTTTGACAAGACATCTATCGTCTTACAATTTCGAGGCTGTTCAGGGTAAGTTATAATAATTGTCTGGCATATTGAATAAATGAGAAACATGTATAGTTTATTTAAAATTACCAGTTACAAATTTATCCATTTTACAAGTAAAAGAAAATGGAACTGATTCCCTACAGGTTTTATGTACGCAGTGGACACATTGAAGTCAGTAATTCTCCCTTTGGCAGCAGTCGAACGTGTCATCGGCATCGAGGAAGCCGTGAGACTGTCCAGACTAGAGGAGGAGTATCAGGTGAACAATTAACAAACGTTATTCTATAATCCATCATCTAAACAAAATCTTCCCAATGCAGATATCACACTGGGGAAACGTAGAGTGGTCGCACGATCTGAGCAAACAGGATTTGCAAGGGCGTCTCGCGGCAGCAATTCTTTTTATCCATTTAAATTCAAGTTCTTCAACCAGTCAGCCGAAGAGCGATAACTCTTCGATCGTAGCCAATTAATAAATAATTCAATTAAAAAAACGTCGTTCTACTCTAACTTAACTTTTCTATTAATTCTATTTATTCATTAATAATTCCTCAACACTCTTCATCACTGGGTGAACACATCTTGGCTGGTACGGAACAGTCAGGACCTTCCCAGTCCTTCATACAGACACAGCTGTACGTGGGTCCATGATTGAGACAAACTCCACCATTTTTACACGAACGATGAGTACACTCGTTCCTGTGACATTCTCCGACTCCACGTCCAGTCGCAGGACTGGTCTTGCTCACAGGAACCAGAGAATTTTCCAGGCGGAGTTCAATGTCAAATATGCAGCCAGAGAAACCGGTGTGCAGTGGCAAATCGTGAGGCAGTGTGTCAAAGTTCCTTGACTTGTGTCCACCTGATTTGTGATCTTGTAAGTAGTACTGACTCATATAATGTTTCATAAGACTCACCGATATACAATACTGGAGAAACATCTAGTCTGGTCATCGTACCAGCTGCTTGACCTGTTACATTTTCTAAACCGTCTACAGAGAGCCAAGCGTCTCTACCGCGTCTTCCTATGCGAACTGTGTGTGGTCTGTGTACCTTCGCAGTCAATGGACTGTTTGTGAATATTCGTCTTACACCTGCGGTTCATAAATAATTATATTGATAAGCGAAAATAGGTACAATTATCAATGCTCCTTTTGTTCTTGCCTTACCTGATCCCAGATCCCAAGTGAGCATAATGTATCCGCGGACATAAGTTAATGAAAAATGATCTGTTGACTCTTTGTGAGAACCTGTCTGACCCATAAAAGCTAACAGGGATATTTGTTCGATGGACTGTGGTATGAGGCGCATCTTTAATTCCATACTGTCTTTTATGGAACCGGTGAGTCCGTAGGCCACATAAGATGAAAAGCCAGGTACGAAAACCGAGAATGAAGGCTGTACTATTGCGATGTCTGAAAATGAAACAGAATTTTTTATCCAATTCTTTTCAAATTATATAGAATTTTACCTTCTTCGCAGAGGAGACCATGCGTTCCCAAGGGACAGACGCACAGGAATCCTGTTCCTGGTGAACTTATACAGGTTGCTCCTAATTGACATGGATTATCATCGCATACAGACTTCTCACACATTTCTCCAGTGTATCTACAAGGTATATATTAATTTTTATAACTGGAATAGTTTTGCGAAAGTAAAATGGATCTCAATTAATTCATCTTACGCACCCGGCAATGCATTTGCATTTGACTTTGCCATTGACTTCTTTGCAAGCTCCAAAATTCCTACAAGGACTTGTCAGGCACAAAAACGAAGTGCATTCCTCCAATTGATACGTCTCCACAGAGTCGTACATAAAATGCTTTTGAATATCGTTCACTTTTAATTGACTCATACAGCCGACAAATCCAAGAGCAATATGTGGAAAGTAATGAGAGAAAGCCAAAGGAATCCCACCGAGGTGTAACATTCCTTGATATGGAATATTCTCTTGAAAGGAAACAATTTGTTCGCCACTCATAGCAACAGTATTATTTACTAGTAGCCTCGCTGAACATTTATCACCTTTGATATCCATAATATATTGAAACCTGTCACAAGATTTTTTATAGAACATTAAAAGATTCATACACCTATTCTTTATATAATCCACGACACATACCTCATCTCCAGATCAACATCGTATCCATTATTTATTGGCGAATCAATTTCTCCAAGAAGCATAGTCTGAAGACCACAGGAGAATTGAAATTTTAATTGTCCAGATTGCATATACAATAGAATATATCTATCGTCATCGAAGAAGGCGTGCACCAGGATTCCACTTTTAGATAGAGTTTTCAGTCTGGCAAATACCTTGAGCGCACCATTACCATCTACTAGAAATTGTTGTCTTACAAAGGACTTGCCGTTGAATGCAGCATTGGTTATACTTGGCATAGTCCGGCAATTATCTTGATAACTGCAGTCACACTGTTTCCCAAAACATTTTTAATTGCCATAAACTTTCTAATGACATTTCTTAAATTATAAATTACTGCTTTCCTTACCTCGGTGGAGTCATTTATACAGAGTGATACGTTCAAGCATTGTTGCCGTGTACAGTTATAAATTGTCACACGCTTTTCCGTAGTTGTTTCAGCTTCCACAGTTTCACTTGCACTGGTCAAAGAATACAATTTATCTGTGGTCGTCACAAATGCACTAGTAGTTCTCTCGGTAACATTGGAAGTGGTTATATGTGGCTCGGTACTGGGAATTTCTGTCCTTGTCTTAGAAGTTATCACAGCAGAAGGCGCCTCAGTAAAAAACTGCGTAATTCCATGTGTTGTCGTTTTAGGAGTCTTTTCACTCATTGCAATCGTAGATTCGCTCGTCTCTGTATCCGAAATCCTCTTGGTACCGTCGTATACAGTCGTCTCCGTAACACCAGTAATAAAATCCTTAACAGTAGATTTATCTTCAGTTTCCATGGTAGACGTTCCCACGGTGTCCTCAGGGAGCATTGTAGGTCGAATTACAGCAGTAGTATTATCTCTATCAAAATCTGTAGTGATAGTTGATTCGGTAAAGGAAATAACCGTAGGAAAAATGGCAGTGTAAATTTCACTTGTAGAACTAGTATTTGTAGTTCTCTTTGTACTTTCTGTCGTATCCACACTAACAGCCCTGGTACTGGTAACTGTACTCTCCGTACCATTGATAATATTCTTTGTACTGTCATAACTACTTCTTGTGACATCGGTGCTACTTTTTCCATCAGGAGAATAATCCTCAGGCTTAATAGTAAAGTTAGTCAACACCGGTAATTCACTAGTCTCCGTAGATGCTTCCGTGACTCTCGTCGCGTTCCTCTCAGAAATTGTAAAATCCGTAACTGAGACTGCACTGGTCAGTGAAACCCCATCCTTTGTTACAGTGAACACGGTAGATTCTGTACTAGGAAATTCCCGACCTGTCGTAGTTTGAAACTCTTGAAAGTCAGTGGTCCCGCTCGTCGAAGATGACTTAGTTGTAATGAAGACTTGCTGGGTCGTCGAGGAATACGCATAGGGATTATAGCGGTCGCACATGTCTCCGGTGTAAGGTACTGGACAAGCACAGGTAAAATTGTTGATCCCATCGATACAGGTACCTCCATTTTCACATTGTGCGAATTTTGATTCGCAATCGTTATAACGCAGCTCACAGAGAGATCCATGATAGTCAGGAACACAGTAGCAGACAGGTTGAGAGTCCTCCAGGAGGCAAACGGCATCGTTTTGGCACGGGTTCGATTCGCAGGGCACAATAGTCTTGTCGCAATCCTTCCCAGTAAATCCTTTATGTAAAATATGATTATTTATTACACCAATTATTAATTAATACCAAAAACCGTAATTATACCGAATAAACAGGCACACGTGTAACTGGCTGGAATATTAAGGCAGAGTCCACCATTTTGGCAGGGAAAATTTTCGCATTCGTTCACGTCCTCCTCGCAAAGTTCTCCTGTCCATCCTGTATATTTCAAAATAAATGTATTAATTATATATCACTTAAAGATTAGCCGTAAAGTAAAAGAAGACCTTCGGTACAACGACAAGTGAATAAGAATCCAGGACCCTCGATGCATTCTCCAAAATTTTTACAAATTGTATTGTTGCACACAGACGCATCGATCTCGCAGTAATCTCCTGTATAAAAATTAAAGTCAATTACATTCTGTAATCAGAAAATCACTATAAACGCGTTACCTGAATATCCTTCAGGACATTGGCACACAAAACCATTGTAATCCAAACAAGTTCCATTATTGAGACAAGGCTGATTCAAACACTCGCTAAAACGTTGCTCGCAATTGACTCCTACGAAAACAAGAGATAAGAAGATCCATTAATTAACAAACAATCATATCAATATTTGCTCTACATCTTTGAGCATCTTCTGACCTACAAAACCATCGGCGCAGCTACAATTGTACGTAGCGACCGCATCGTTGCAAGTGCCGCCGTTCAAGCAAGGATTGGACCAGCAATCGTCCCAATTGATGTCGCAATTGATTCCAGTATACCCATCGATACAGTAACAGGAATAAGAGCTAAAAGAAAAGTATAAGTTACTTATGAATTTAAAAAAAAATCAACAATGCTCTTATCATTGATTCGTACCTGTTCGTATCATCCAAACAAATGCCGTACATGCAAGGTTCGTTACTGCAACGTAAACCGGAAGAGATGGCCAGAGTCAAGGCCGTCAGGACAATAAGAAAGATTCGACGTACAAGATAATATCTAGTCATATTTTAAAACTCTATGAAAAACACCTGTCGATGTCTCTTAAATGCAGCCTTTCTTATGTACATGCCACGTCTCAACTACTTTTCTTCAACCCTTTTAACAGTACCCATAGCAACATACAAGCAACACAAAGACCGCTAAGAAGACGCCTGCGTAAAAAAGAGCTCGATGGTAACAGCTACGGAAAACTTTAAGAGTCCAAATACTTTTTTAGATTTTTTAAAATAAATATCTAAATCCATTAGGGATGATTAAATGCTTGATAGAAAGTTATTTAATCGATTATCAAACCTCATTGATTACTTGACTGTTCAAAGAATTATATTGTAGTATGCCTGAGCATTCTATGATCAATATAAAACATAAGAAATTGATCTTATTATTCCATTATTGATCAAATAGTGGCACACATAGATTGTATCCATCACAGGCGTGGAAATTAATTGGCTGATACGTGTTAAATTAATTTGCATATACCTGCCCAACTCCAGAGATAGTCTCAGGGCTTTGTCACGAGCCGTTTTAGTTGCGTACGAGGTGCCGTGAATAATTTTAGAATACTATATTATTTTAGATGACGGTGTCACAACGTAAACCGAAACCAAGCGTCTAACTCTGACGTTCTAAATACATTTTCGTATCTCCTTCTTTATGTCTTGCAACTACAATATTATACGCCTTTAGTATATGGAGAAGTATACTATTTCATTTTAAAGTAATTACCGTAAAGCGTTTTCCATATAGAAATTTGTTATATATATTTTAATAATTATTTAAACGCGTTTCTGCTGCACTTCTTTATACCATAATCGTAGTGACTGTAGTTAGTGTTTAGATACTACTCCCGATTTAGCATACTACTTTCAATCTAATGTCTTATACGTTATAGGTGTGATCTCTATTTTAAAACTGGATCACTACGGACAGAGGAGTCAGAAGAGTCTCATTAACGTAACTTAATTATCTGTGAATCGAGCCAAGTGATTTAACAAGCTCTATAAGCGGTCGCCTTGCTATCACAGGATGACACTATCACCGGAGGTAGTCGAAAGACTCTTACGTAGGCATCTGGAGTTCCATGGACTTGGTAATAACGAGCAGTCACAGTCATGGACAATTAAAAAGTCTTCGCTAGGAGGTCGTGGAATGTTCGCTACGAGGAAGATTGATCAGGGCGAGCTGATCTTCGTGGATGCTGCTCTGGTCGTTGGTCCACGTCGATATAGCAAGTATTTACCTATGTGCGTCGGCTGCTACAAGAGTTCCTGTCCGCTTTTTCCCTGTGACCGAGAATGCGGGTTGCCAGTTTGCTCTAAGGAATGCGAAGACTCTCCTATCCACGTGGAATGTTCTGCCCTGGGGAAGTGGGGAACTATTTGCGGGTCTACGTGGTCCTCTGATATTCTTCAGGCTGTACTTCCGATCCGAGCACTGTCCCTTCCCCAAGAACAAAAGGACCTGGTGTATGCTCTTGAGTGCCACGAAGGCCCTCGACACGGTACGGAGGTAAGACCCGGGTAACCTAGAGTTACAACAGACCAATCAGTATAAAATTGTATATCCCCAGGTCGACTTGCTAATAAAGAACGTACGGAATACGATAAGCCCCGAAGATGAGGCTTTCATGAGAAGAGTCTGTGGATCTTGCGATACAAATTCCTTCGAAACAGCCGTCCTGGTGTCTAACCATTCCAAGGAGAAGTTCTCGATGACGAGTCTTCGTGGTCTTTATCCGATGGGAGCCATGCAGAATCATTCCTGCGTTCCCAATACCAGACATCATTTCGACAACTCACAGAAACTCTTCGTCAGCGCTGCGCGTCCCATAGATCAGGGCGAAGAGCTCACGATGACTTATACGGAATTATTGTGGGACACTACCATTCGAAGACAGCTTCTGGTTGAGACTAAACACTTTCTTTGTTCTTGTCGAAGATGCTCCGATCCTCTGGTACTTCATCATTTTCACTGGACGATCCAAGCTTGATAATTGAACCTGTGCGCAATCTTCTTCAGGAATTTGGATCGTTGCTGGGTGCTCTGAAGTGTGCCAATCAAGAATGTTCGGGGATTTTACTTCCTGACGATTCTTTGAATATGAGCACTGCTTGGACGTGTAGAGAATGTGGACTTTCGATGGCGAATAGACAGGTGAGATTAAAAAACAAAAAGAGAAAATCTTCAACAAATTCTTTTCACTTTAATTCTTTCTTTCTGCAGATTAAATCCATTCGTTCAGCTCTTGCAAGCATCATCCAAGATATCACTAAGCGAAGTCCACGAAGAATTCTTCGATTCCTTCTGAAAGAATTGCCGGTTCTGGTCCCCAAAATGAATTACGTCGCGCTAGATCTTAAATTCACTATAGTCTCTTACTTTGGTCGAACGGACAGTCTTTCTTGGAAAGGTATAATAATTGATGCACGTACAATTACTTGGTAGAATATTAATTTAAACTTTTCTTCAGACCTCACAGATCAGGAACTTGAAATCAAAAGGGAATATTGCAAGGATCTTATACGCACTTTAGATATTCTGGGCTGTGGCGATTGTAAGAAAAAAGGTCTCATACTCTACGAACTGTATTGTACTAACTTAGAAATACATGAGAGATCAACGGCTAGCGGGATCCCGGAGGAGTATAAAAGTATCCTGAGAAAATCTGTAGAAATTCTGCAGAATGATCTTACAGTCCCGAACGATTATGAGGCCAATTGTCAAAGCTTATCATCGTATTCTAATGGGTGATTATAAAAACTTTATCTCTACCAGTAGAAATTGCATTTTAGTATGTGCAAATATATATATATATATATATATATATATATGTATGTACGTAAACTAGCCGAAGTACTGCTACTTAATGCAATTTACGTATCGTAAAAATATTCTTGAACGAAACAAAAGCTATATTAAAGTTCTTGTCAATATTCTTAAATATATATATATATATAGCGTAATATTAATAAATCTATTACTGTACATTACGCAGATTGCTGCAATAACACTTTAACCTCGTCGTAAATAGACGAGCAAGGCTTTAGGATTTCCTCGTCCTCCTCTTCATCGACCTCTTCTTCGTTATATCTACAAAATGAAGACCTTTCGTTTAGATTGTATTAAGTTTTACAATTTTTTATTGTGGAATAATGTGAGAATTACCTGTACAATAAATCATCGTTGACTAAATTGTTCGACGACTCCTGGAGGAAACGCTTCCGTACCCGTGCAGAATGAAGCAGAGGAACGTCATCCATGAGGAACTTATCAGGATGATTTCCATATTTCTTGGATAGAATCTCCGTGATTTCGGGACCCGCATATTTTGCCGAAAAACCAATCCGTTGAAAAATGGCTTTACATTGCCAACGACCCTGAGCAGTTTCCTGGCTTGAAGATGCCACCCTGGCTCGTGGTTGAGACTCCTTTACAAGACTTTCCCAATCGACTCCTAGCGCATCGCCCAGACCCTTGCCACTAGTTTTAATGTCTTCTTCCAGTTCTCCGTCGGATATTTCTTCGAAATCCATTGTCTCCATATTGTCATCCTCTACAGTCCTGAAGTCCATCGGTTCCGTCGGGACTATTTCCTTTTCTTTGGGCACCACGGTATCCTCGATGGGTTCCTTCGGAGACGGTTGTGCGGCTTCCGGATTTTGCGTGGGCTGAGATTCCACGGCTGCTTCTGTAGTTTTCTTAGGAGACTGTGCTTTACCAGAATCGACTTCCTGACGAATTAAGAAAAACCATCCTTATACTCTGAATCGTAAGAACCTGGACAAGGTATTTCGATTTTATTATTTCATGATTCTAACCTCATCTTCCATGTCGAGAATGTCATCAGGATCATCACTTATATCACTCAGGTCACTTTCTGTGTGTAAAGTCTGCAAGGATTCCTCCACGCAAGGACGCTTAGGTTCAGGTTGTACAACAGGTTCCTTTGGTTCTGGCTGGAAGTTAAAAAGTTTCAATTATATTACAGATATATATTATATAACTTATAAGGTAAAATTATGTTCTACCTTTTCATTCTGGGTCGCTCTCTTCTGAAAACTGTCAGCAGATTTTTCTCTGCTTCTTCGCAACCTTCCTTCAGCAAGTTCCATAAGTTTCTTATTTATCGGTTCCTCTTTCATGCTTCCATGGAGCGATCCCTGTTTAGAACCATGTGCAGAACACTCATCCCTTAATTCTGGAGTATTGTAAGGACGTCTCTTTCCATGGGAAGTTTCACCCAAGTCGAGTTCTTTGATCCTATCATTTCTATAGAGTCCACGAAGATGCACAGGTTGATTCTCCCACTTCCTGGGTTCGTTCAGTTTCCAATCAGGCATTGGACTGTCAAATCGTGCAGACCATTCCTCGTCATGAGCTTCTGACCTAGGAAGACTCTCTCTGTCCCATATGGAATGTCTAGCACGCCATTCCCGTTCCTCCCAGTCAGGGTAACCTCGTTCTCTAGGAGGATGCTCAATGTCGCGATGCATTTCCCAATTATCATTGCTACTCTCGTCGCGAATAGTACCAGGGCGCAGTTTCTCGGGGTAAAGAGGATGATGAATCTCTTCGAAAGGTCTGTCATTTTGCACTGGATACCTCTGCGGGCGGTCTTCCCGACCACGACGTTCGTCAAAGGGACTATCGTACCGTCTTGGTTCCACCGGTTTCCTTCTATCTTCCTCATGATGATCTCGATATTCTAATCGAGCTCCAGAATCCTCTTGATCGTCCCAGTGCTCGAGTCTAGGATAACCTCTGTCAAAGGTTCTCTCTATTTCCAAACTCCTCCTAGGACTGTCACGACGATCCTGTAAACGATCTAGCTTCAGGGTAGGAACGTGTCCTTGTTCCTTACGTTCATGATCCGTAGGATGTCCTCTGTCGAATCTGGCGTTGAATCTCCTGTGTCTATCTCTGTCGTACATAGCATCTCTCTCTAAGAGATGATCTCTCTGCGGCGGTGGAGGCTGTGGAACGTTCTTCTCGACGATGTTTCTGTCCAGAGATCGTTCCCTTGGGAATCTCTCGGTCCGTTCCCTGTCGATGGGTTTGTGCGAGGGTATATCCTTGTCTACGGATCTATCGTATCGACCTTCGAATCCTCTTTGAGGAACCCTAGGCTCTCTTTCCATGATTTTAGTCTCCGGACGTTCACGTTCCCTTTCGGTTCGACGATCTCGTCCGGGTTTTTCCAGATCTTTAAAACGATCTTTGTCCCTGTACCTAGAATTCTTCTCCATAGGGTTAATGGCGGCTGTAGCCATCAGTGGCGGTATTTCACGTTCTCTAATCTTTGTTGCATCCTTCTCTCGGTCACGTTCTCTTTGTCGTTCCCGACAACGTTCCTGAACGTCTTCGCGTTCCTTGTCACGCTGAGACTCACGATCTCTACCGAGTCTCGAGTGACTCCTTTCATCGCGAACACCGTGATCCTTATTATCACGACGTTCTTTGCTCCGTTGTCTGCTTCTGTCTGCAGGATAAATTTTGTCTTCTAACTCCCTAGGATTTTTCCTGTGAGTCTCATCTTGGTTCGCCGGTCTGGATTTACCTGGATCCTTTCTGGTCTCTTCGCGATCCTTGCTCCGCTCACATTTGTAAGGATCTCGTTCCTTCTTCTCGGTTTCGCGTGATCTCGAGGAAGACGGTTTCTCCTGGTGACGTGGGGGCGTTGGATCGCGTTTTGATCTTGATGTCTTCTCCGGAGTACGACTTCGACGGGACTTTACAACCTCCTTGGTGTGTTGATGTTTCGATCTGTCCACTGGCGGTGTCCTAGACCTCCTCTCCTTGGAACGTCTCTTGGACCTTTCCTCAACCCTGGTCTTCTCCTCCACGCGAGTCTTGACTTTGTCAGGATCCTTAGCCTTTTCCGAAGTTTTGTTCTTTGGGACTTCCTTCCTGTCAGAAGCGACCTCTTCTTCGCGGATCTTCTTGTAGTGTTTGTCTTTCTCTGGCTCTCGAACTTTTGGCTTTGGGGATTCGCTTCGGTTTCTTTCGCGAACTTTCCCAGAGGAAGATGCATGAGACACTACGGGTACTGGAGATTTTGTTCTTGTAACAGCAGTGTGTTTCCTTACGGACGACGAGGTCGGTTTCTTCGCCGTTTTTACTGCAGTATCTTTTTTTGTTACTACGTCAACTTTACGCTTTTTCTTAGCCAAAAGCTTGTCACTCTTAGTAGCTAGCTTCTTGAGTTTTGTCCTGTATTACAAATGTACAAAATATACAAATTATTTGTATAACAATATTTCATAAATTTTATTGGAAGTTCTGTGCTGCGGAAAGTGATTACACTTACTTTTTCCTATGTTCCTTATCCTCGTCATAGTCCGACGATGGACTGTGATGCCGTTTTGGTTTAACCTTCTTTACCTTCTTACGAGAGTCCGATGTAGAGCTGGACGAAGAATCGTCAGAGGTTGAAGTAGTGCTACTTGTAGATGTACTTGAACTTCTAGAACTAGATGAGGAACTCATGGCCTTCTTTTTATGTTTAGTCTTATCCTTAGACCCATGAACCTCCTTGTCTTTCTTCATTTGTAATTCTAGCTCACGTTGTAACAACTGTCGTCGTCTTTCCAGGACCTTCTCGTCCTCGTATTCAAGATCCGTTTGATTCCACTCCTCTAAATCAAGATCAGGACTGTGCGATGTCTTCTTCACAATTTTAGATGTGAGTCTCTTGAACGGATCCTCGGTAATCTGAACAGCAAAAAAAGAACAAAGTTGCTCCGAAGTGTCTACATACGCCAAAGGATAGATTTAATCTGAATTTAAATCATCCTCACCGCAGTTGTGGTAACCGTTGCATTATCCTTTTTGGCTCGTTTTGATGGACTTATTAATGTATGAGTGTTCGCATATCTATAAATATAAAAAGATACAATAGTTATTACATGAAATTCAGAGCTAACAAAGAACGACGTACTTGCAGTTCTTTCCATACGAACAGCTTCCATTCAAAGCCCAATTCCTACAATAATCCGAAGTATTCTGAACAGGAGTAACCGCCGGTTTAGTTCCTAATCTCTCAAATACACTAGGTCGTCGAGAGTCTGCGTTACATTTCGTAGGGTCAACTGTTATTTTCCTTATGTTTGGCTTTGACATATTATCACCATAAAATGATCGTGTCTCGACAGTGGAAGCACATAACTGCAGTATGCAAAATGCTCTTTCGACAGCGATGAAGAAACACTCGGAAAATTCATGAAAATAAATTTCCTACTGTATTCCTTGAAATTCTAATACACAACCCCGGAGGCTTTGAGGAAATAAAGAAGCGTAACGTTATGCCGGATTAGAAAGTGCATTGACGAAGCAAATATGGCCGTCTTCTTATGAGTGCACCTTAAGCCGCAATATGGCCGGATCTTCCATCCTGAAAGGAAAAACTATTAGCTAGTGGTTCTGAGTGGTTCCTTGTCACGTTTGCAATCAACTGTTGTAAAATCCAATTGGTTTAGGAAAAATAACTAGGGAAAAATGGCCAATGGGCCAGCAGCAACGACAGACCTATGTCAGTTGCGAAGTAGTCGTGAACAGTGAGTGATGAGCTGCAATAAAAGACATTCTCGAGTTATGCGATGTATTAAAAGTGTTTTACTATATTAAATGTCCCCTCGGCTGTCCTGAAATTTCACTTAACATCACGGGTTTGATAGGAGACCCGGGATTCACGATAGAACGTTCTAATCTGCTGGATTGCTAGCGAGTATATTATTTTTAACTGCGATATACGTCAGTACGATCTGCCTTATAAATGAGCTGCTAAAAGGCAAAGATAGTGCCGCAAGTGCCAAGAGGGAACTGCGTAAATTAAATTTGTATTGCTTATTGAATGGTGAGGTACTTACTTTAATTTATTATTCTGTTGCATAACTTTATTGTTTCTCTAATAGGTTATCTTAATCAAGTTCAATTGCTTTCTTAATTTCTGTGCCAGACTTGAATCTTAAGCATGGTTCGTCTTCGACTTTTCACTCACGTCGTATTTCGTGTTTTGACATTTCTGTTACACTTTTAACCAATTTGATTATCGCAATTTTATTATTGTTCGTTTTTGCTTACTGATTTTGAATATTTATGTTTCTTTGGTTTAATACGACCTATTTTTGATGCATAAATTATGACTGCTCCATAATGTGACATTTAATTTTTTTTTTAATTGTTCATTCTTCTTTTATGTTTTGTCTGTAAAAATTAATTATTCATATTTCAAGTCAGTATTTATATTTTTGAAGGTGTGACAGCATTACATAGAAAGAAAATGCCTCTGTTCGGAAAGTCTCAAAAGAGTCCGGCGGAGGTGGTAAAGGCCTTGAAGGAAGCAGTTAACGCGCTAGAACGTGGAGACAAAAAAGTCGAGAAGGTACGAATAGTGGTTATATTTTTATGTAAAAATTGAATCGAGCTAATAATTTGATTTGAAATTTCAGGCCCAAGAGGATGTGAGCAAAAACCTGGTTCATATTAAAAACATGCTCTATGGTACTGCTGAATCAGAACCACAAGCTGATATTGTTGTAGCGCAGCTTGCACAAGAGCTTTACAATAGTAATCTGCTTCTTCTACTCGTACAGAATCTTGGTCGCATAGATTTTGAGGTACAGCAGTCACATGTCGACATACAAGGATAAATGTAATATAAATAATTTATTTCAATCGCTTCTTCACTTTACCAGGGCAAAAAAGATGTTGCTCAGGTCTTTAATAATATATTACGAAGACAAATTGGTACAAGATCTCCAACTGTCGAATACATTTGCACCAAACCGGAGATCTTATTCACTCTGATGTCCGGATACGAGCACCAGGATATTGCATTGAATTGTGGAACAATGCTTCGAGAATGCGCTAGATACGAAGCCCTGGCCAAGATAATGATTTATTCAGATGATTTTTATAATTTCTTTAGATACGTCGAGGTATCCACATTCGACATAGCCTCGGATGCCTTTTCCACGTTTAAGGTAATTTCCAAAAATATTTTCTTACCGGCATAACAGCATGCATAACATATTCTTTTGCTCACTAAACGTTTAATTTCAATTACAAAGGAATTGCTCACAAGGCACAAGATCCTCAGTGCCGAGTTCCTTGAAGTGAACTATGATAAGGTATTTTCCCACTATCAAAGGTTACTCAATTCGGAGAACTATGTAACACGTCGGCAGAGCTTGAAGCTACTAGGAGAGCTTCTTCTGGACAGACACAATTTTAGTGTAAGTCAATAATTGCCATTTTCATACGAGTCAGTTAGCCAGAAGACTTGCAAACTCAAAAGCCTTAATAACCTTCAGGTGATGACTCGATACATTTCAAATCCTGATAATTTGAAATTAATGATGAACATGCTAAAGGAGAAATCGCGCAATATTCAATTTGAAGCCTTCCACGTGTTCAAGGTAACGTGTGTGCAATAAATAATTCGAAATCCTTAATCAGCAGGTATTACTGTTCTTTAAACAGGTGTTCGTAGCCAATCCAAACAAGCCGAAGCCTATTCTAGACATTCTGCTGCGTAATCAGGAAAAGCTCATCGAGTTCCTGACGCGTTTTCATACGGATCGCTCGGAGGACGAGCAATTCAACGACGAGAAAGCTTACCTAATCAAGCAGATTAAGGAGCTGAAGTCTGTACATGAGAACTAAGCCGGAATTCCTTTTATAACGTTATTTTTTTTTCCGAGTAGTTGTGTAAATAAAATTTACATTCACAATTTATTACTGTAATATATATACACACGCATAGACTCGAGACTACAACTAAAATATACTCTCTGACACCTAATTCTAATTAAAGTGATCGGTTGTCGACCTGCGCTCGGTAAAGCAGCCTCGAGAAATTTTTACGTGAACGATATACAATTTTGATGTAAAACGAGGAAAGTAATGATCAAAGGGGGAAAAAAAAAAACAAAGTAACGAATTAAAATTCAATGTCAGATTAGCGGCTACGGCTTTAGTTCTCATTTCGGCACGTCACTCTGGTAAGTCTAGCTGAAATTTGATCTAAGACTCTTAGCATATATCACAAAAGCTTTGGCAACTGATCAATAAATAAGTATAATTAAATAAATTTCTTGCGGCTGCTTCACTATGGTTTTTACACAATATTACAGATTATCCCGTATGCGTATAAAGCGTATCAAATATATCGGTAGACATTCGCTTCGTTTTATCCTAAAGAAAAAAAAATTATCATAATCCCCATGTATATGTATAGAATTGACTGTTAAAGAAGAAAAAAAAGTGTAACGCCAAAACAATGATTACTGTTTATTATATTTATTGCAATAAAAGTATTAATAAAAAACATTAATCACTTGTTATCTCATTAAAATATCATTCCATGTATCATCAACTATTATTATTTGTTAATATTTTCATTCATTTCTTGTCTTTAGACGTATCAGTATAGCCGAGACTGCATGGTGAATGCTGGTAAATAGACGTGGCCGTGCAGATTTTAATCCCCAGTCTGATTTATTACTCGGCAGCAACATCAAAGATTCTTTTCCCGTTTTCATACCGACTGCGGACATTCTGCATTTCTTCTTATTGGCCACCGTTTGTAAGGAATTCAACAGCCAGACCGTCTTCTCGCAGGAAATCACTGCCTGTGGTACAAGTAATGAATCAATGGTAACAAATCATATATCATAATATAAATAGACGACTGTGTTAATTACCTGTGAAAATTCATGTTCCTCCAAAAGGAGCCAAAAGAAAGTAGCTAAATGCAAAAATAGAGAAACATTCTTTTCTATTGCGACAGTCATCAGTCTGGCCATAATTTCTGTGTATTCGATCTGTTATAAGAAGTGAGTATTATTCTTTCGATGATGTAAAACTAGGGTTTCCTGTTTAAGATTTATCTTCTGTTACCTTGATTACGTAAGGCCTTGACTTTTGATATTTGGCTAAATTCAGCAGGATACTTGTGGACCGTAGACAAATCTCCATCCATGGTACAGATCTATTACAGCGATACAAAGTTAGATAAACTTCATCGACCATTTGTGTTTCACAAATGACTTCGCAGGCCTCAGGTAAAATTCGAGTTATTGTATCTGAATGGAGAAAAAGGTACAACAGTTATTAATAATACGTAGTAAGGGAGATCGTAGATTGTAATAGCAGGATCCTTACCTAACGCACTAAGGCACATTAGGAGACATCCCAGATTGTTCCAGGTCTGTAAGAGTTCAATAGCATCCTGCAATCTGTTGGAGAGGGAAGCCAACGGTGTAGCTTGTTTCGTCGCCAACTTAAAGCGTTCTCGTACAAGCGCCAGTGCTGTGCCTTGCTGAGCCTTGCGAAGTTTATAACCGCGCCAGGTAGCTTGAATCTTAATAGCAGCATTTATTTTTATCCAGCGTACCCTTGCCTCTGCACTTTTGACCTTCTTTATCTCGAGCACCCTCTTCCACCAGGACTCTATGACCAGGACGGCTCGCTTGACGATTAACAATCGTTGCTTTGCTCGTCTTGCTAATAAAACTTTAGTCCAATGTCTTTCGATAGTTAAAACCGCTTCCTTCTCTCGCAAATATTCTCTGCGCACTCTGTCTCTTCTCCAGGACGCTTGAACTAGGATCACAGCTCTGCGATACTCCAGGAACTCATTTCGAACTTGCCTGGCGTACAGCGTCGCTCGCCATTTATTTTGAATTACTTTGGCTGCCTCGTGTTCGTTGCAGAGTTTCGTGAAGCGTCTCTGCTGTATGATCATTCTCCAGTAAGACTGTATGCGAATGGCTACGGCTTTCTTCTCCAGGAAGAGGTTCCTTAGGTTCCTAGTGAGTATCTTCGAGCGCCATAGCCTTTGGATTTTTATCACTGCATGGCGCTGCTTAAGATATTCATTTCTATGCGTTTTTGATACTTTAAAAGCTCGCCAGTATCTTTGTATCACTGTAGCTGCTGATTTTCTTCTTAGAAAGTCTTGACGAACATCCCGAGAATTCTTTAGGTTCGAGTACCAGGACTCTACGGTCAGTACAGCCGATTTACTCTTGAGGAAGGTCTTCCTGTCTCTGTACATTCTCCAATTCCTTTGAACTACCAAGGCAGCAGATCTCTTCGTGAGGAATTCAGTACGGATTGACTCCGTTAACGCGATGCTCCTCCACCACTGTTGAATTACTATACACTTCTGCTTCCTGAGCTTCAATTCCCTGCAGACGAGCACCATTCTCCACCAGCTCTGTATCACTGTGCATGCGTGCTTAGCTCTTTTTAATTGTTGCACGTAATTCCTAGTTCGATAGAAGTTTCTCCAAGTACGTTGAATAGCGACGGTGCTTTTAAGTTTTAGATGGAATGCTTCTCTGTGTTTTCGAATGATCTTCATTTTCTTCCACCAAGACTCTATGATCCTTACGGACCTCTTCTTCGAGAGGAACTCATCCCGAGCTCGTCGTGCCTCCAGAATACTTCTCCACCATATTTGAATTAGTTCAGCAGCTTCTCTCTGTTGCTGATAACTCTCAGACTGAATTCTCATCAGTAATGTAGCTCTCCACTTGGATTGAATGAGGACGACCGCGTTCCTGGTTCTTTGATATTCAGCTTGCGTTGCCTTACCCAGGCATCTGTTTCTCCAGAACCTTTGAATCCTCAATGCAGCAGCACGCGCATCAAGGAACCTCTTACGGAGCATCCTGGTTAAAAGAGTTCCTTTCCAGCTCTTTTGTATTACAATAGCAGCTTCTCGTTTTCTTTTGAATTCCCTAACGAAGGTCCTGGTATCCTTTTGCGTTCTCCACCATCTCTGAATACGAAGAATCCCAGTGACCGTCTTCAGGAAGTTATCTCGAACCCTAATTAATTCTTGTCTACGTTTCCAATGTCTTTGAATGACAGTTGCCGCGGCATTTCTCCTCTGAAGTTCGACAACGAAGTCTTGCTTGAGTTTAGCTAAAATTCTTCTGGCCAAGTATCTTCTCCAAGCACCTAAAATAATCATGGCTGCCTTGGTCCTTCTGTTCCTGAGGAAATTTTTCACCCGGACATACCACAGCTTAGCTCTCCACCACTTTTGTACGGTGACAGCTGCTTTATGGAATCTTGGTGCCTGGAATTTGTTGATTATTTGCCATAGCAAGGACAAAGTCTTCTCGCGGTGTCCATCCGCGATACTCTTGGCGTCGATGTCTCCGGTCAGGGCGTATCCTGAATTTTTCAAAGCGGTCAGCGCCAAGTCCACGTTATGCACCTTTTGCAGCCTTGAGATTGCAGGGACTCTGCACTTACACGTCAAGTTACGCTTTCCAGTTATTAATTCCATAACTCGACAAAGTCGTACCCCATCGCGAAGTGCAGTAGCCAGGTCGACAATAGCGTAATTGTATTCGTCCAGGTAGGTTTGCTTATGAGTGACCACGTAACCGTAGGACCTGAGAACCTTCGTAACGTCTCCTATGCCACTCAGTAATTCCCTGGAGAAGGTCAAGACGATGGACCTGCTATCCTTGTGCACGGCTTTCTTGTGAAAGAGGCAAGGATCGTGACCTATCAATTTATTTGTCTTGGCATAGTCCAGGAAGTAGACTACCAGGAGGAACTTCGAGAGCATGAATTTATTCATCAGCGGTGTAAATCCTGGCAATTTCAAATTAATCACAGCTGGATGACTATGATTCTTTACCAAGAACGGATCGGAGAAGAACCTGGACAACAGAAATCTAGATAGACCGACTATGTCGTTGTTCGAGTGCAGAGGAATTGTCTCCCCGTAGACGGCCTCCAGACCAATTCGCAACCACAGAGGATTATAAGACAGAAGGAGTTCTAGGATTTCTTTCTGTAGACCAATATCCCTATGTAAATCGCGATCCTGGCGAATAACGAGGATCCCCTTTTCGATGCACACTGTCACCTTGGACAATACCGTTGATACTTCTTTACTGCGGAACATAGCACAAGCAGCCTTGCGCAAAGTATTCAGTCTTGTATTGGTATGGTATCTTGCTGAAACCGCTTCTCGTGTTTCAGCCAGGGTGACGTCCTCCTTCAGTCTGCATGACTGCCACACTTTCCCTACGTCCATACAACTGGCTTCCATGTCTACAGCCAAATGTTCTGGTGGAGTTAGCAGAGCGTTTAGCCATTTCTTGAACTCCACTTCCTGCTGGTAGACCCATTTCGCATCGTAGTAGAGTGTACTTGCCAAGAATGGGTCCTCTGTTGTTGTAGCAGCGAAAGGATCAGGATTACAAAATCTAGTAAGGAATTCATTCGGATCATGAAGCTTGACACTGACTTCAGCAATGAAATTTCTTGTCGATGTATTGTGAATCTTCTTTTTGGTTATACCAGCTAAAGATAATCTCTTCATTCTTACACCAGGGATGGAAACGTTATTGCTGTTCTTTATAGAGGACTTCATCTGAGACTTCATCTGCGAAGACTTCTTCAGTGTGTCCATACCACTTTTCTCTTTGGTAATCTTGGAACCCTTTTTCGGTGAGACTCTACGTATAGTCTGTTTTCCAAAACTTGCTCTTCGAGGTGGTGAAATTTCCAAGCAGATTTTCTTTTTAGAGTACGCTTTATTTTTCGCCACATTCGACCACTCTTCTGCAATCACCTCCAGGTTCTGAGATCCTAATTTGCTATGGGATATTCCTGGTTTTACCCACAGATCCGCTTCTAGAACATCCTGAGCACTTACAGAGTCTGAAAGTTTCATGGGAATTTGAAGAGATTCGTTCCTGGTTGAAGATAATTCGTAATTCGTTGTTGGATGTAACGGAGAAATTGCACAACTCGCTCCACGAGACGAAGTGGCAACAGGAACAACTGGAGAAATCATAGCAAAGTTTCTGGAGAGTCGTATTGGTCTAATTTTTTGTAAATTGGAGCCAGAGTTGGGCCCAGAAACTTCAAAAGTTTCATTCTCCGTACACGACAAATTAGAACACTCTGAGGACCTTCCAACAGGAATGTCAAAAGTTGAATTGTTTCCACCAGGGATTGGACTGGTATTTTTTGATTCTCCTTTCAATGAACTTAATCGACGAGTGCTTTCTTGTAATCCAAGAGGAGTGCTCGAGGAAGTGAAATTCATTTCATTAATTAGCATAGAAAATCCAGGTTGCTGCTGGTCACTGGGTTTTGGTGAGAGGGAATCTTCGAATTCTGGACATTCATCCTCCGGAGGAGGCCTCTTCGGTGCTGTCACATAAGTTTCTCTGCGTAGAGGTTTTGTCGCTACAGGCGAAGTTATTATCACTTCTTTTGTAGAGAATTCAAGATCTCCAGGGCTTGTTAATTTTATTTCAGGAAACTTGTTTACTGTGGAGCCCAGTGGTGTAAATTTGAAGGTACTGGACTCCATAATTACAGAGAAATCATTACCGGTACTTTTCTTGGAGATAGGTGTTGAGTAGATAGCTTTTGAATTTTTACAAATATTTTCCTTGTTTTCCATTTCTGGTATTGGATTAGGCCTTAATCGCTTGGAAGGTTGATTTATACTAATTGTTGGTATATTAAAAGTCTGTTGTTCGGAACCTTTGCGATTTGTCATCTTAAGCTTTCTAGAATCCATGCATGTTGTTATAATTGGTACATCATATTTGATACGTCGATTGTCAGTCAATTGTATAATATCTCTCCATGAGCCAACTACGTTGGGGGTCCATGATATAATCAAAGGTACCGAGTTTTCAGCTTCAATATGAAGTTCCAGGCAATCGAGAAGAATGCGTCTTTCCTCTGACGGTTGCTTTGTAACCCTTACCTATGTTAAGTTAAATTAATAATTTCCAATATTTGTTAATTTCATGAAAACTCTTAGAGGTGCATAAAATATGAATGCAATGAAAATAAATGCCAAATAAAATAAAATAATACATGGAAATTATTCAACTAATAATGATTACCTTCAATGGTTTGTTACTTGTATTTTTTATATTCAAATAACATTTCTGTGTGACATTCAAAGCAGATTCCATCTTGATCTTTGTTTGTGGTTGAAATGGTGCTAACACCAAAATAAATTGAGAATCCGTCCTTGGACATTTTTTCTGTTCAATCACCTCCTTCTGTTTAGGTGTCACATTAATCTGGAAAAGTGTTAATCGTTATAAGGTACGTTGTAGTGAAAGATTATTTTTCACTTGTATAGACTCTTTAGCAATTACTTGTACAATTAGACAATCTTATTCCACTACAAAGTATCACATTATTAAAGTGACATACAAACTCCAAATACCAGTACATACCTGAAAGAACATAATTGATGAAGTTTATAATTATCTTATCACAACAAATCATAATACTTTAGTAGAATTAAACATAAAAATGATTGTAATCGTTAAAATGTTGAACAATATTCATTCTTTCCTTATTTTCTTATAACGACTACAAACGGTTTCTTCTTCTTCCGTCCGATACACTCTGATATGAAAAACACAAACGGTTTGAATCAGTTTGAATTTTAAGATCGGGTTCAAAATATACCTAGGCGTTGATACATGTCGCGAACCTGACATAAAAAAATCCCTAGATTCCGAGTTCAATCATAGGTTTAATTTCCACCGTACAGAGTTTAAACAGAGTTAACCAATCATTTATAGGAGTTGAATGGAATTGACGAACGAGGCCTCTAAACTTTGCGTAAGCTCTGCTCGGTGAAAACTAAGCTCATGATCATACTCAGCTCAACTACGACAGAACATGCATTATCAACGGAGACGATGATCACAAAATCCTAATCGTAAACTCGCCGTTACAATTTAGCGCCATGTTTTTACTATGGCCTAAAGCCGTAGCGTTGAGCACCTCTATACCCATTTCTGGTTACGTATTCGTCAGCTGTGTTTTGATTTCGTTCCCGTCGTTCATTGAAAGATGCGAAAAGAACAATTAATATTAATTGAGTCATATTAGATTTCAATAAAATGGCAAAATATTCTAGTGACTCGGATTCAGACCGTAGTAGTCGTCATCGCAGAAAACATTATAGAAGATCCAGGTAACTGATTATTCTCCGAATTTCCAGTATACAATTCATTTTTAAGGTTTCGTGATGGAATATCTTATTATAATGTGATCATTAGCATTATTGATTATTCCCTTACATAGGTCCAGTAGTTCAGAGTCCAGTAACAGCTCTCCCTATAGAAAGAGGTCATCGAAGCATTCAAAATCAAAACGTCGACATCGTTCACGTTCAAGAAGTCGTGAACGTGATCGTTCCTCTAGAAACTATAAGTCAGTCCGCACTAGCTCCAGAGACAGAGATAGACGTAGATATCGCTCACGACGATCGCGCTCCTATTCCCCAGACCATAGCAAGAAGCGAACAAGATCAATATCCAGAGAGAAGTCTACTAGTCGTTCTAGCAGCTCTCAATCGAACGTTAAAGCCTCTGATAAAGGGCAGATAGTTTTAAAGAAGGCTCCAGATGACTTTTCAATTGAGCCAAGAATTAAGGAGAGCGTCCTCGATGAGATCAATTCCAATAGCTTTGCTCCAAAACACTTCTCGTCATCTACACAGGATAAGCACAATAAATTGAATAATATTGTGATCGATATTAACGCTGACACTATTAAGATTCCCGTAGTGACAAAAATATCTGGTTTGTCAGACAGCATATTTCATACTTCGGTAAGTCTTTGAAGTATTATTTTATCTGCGAAGCTTTACCAGTTTCGAAAAGACTGATTGCAAATAAACTTTTTATTTCAGATCATAGTCGATCAGGATATTCGTTTCGACAAGTGGGTAAAGAAGCTCTATACTCTAAGGCAAAAAGCAATTCTGGATTCAACTCATGTCAACGTTACCTAATACTTGGATACTAGTTACTCAAACTGATTTATAAAACATGATTTTTACTCAAATAAACATATACAAGCACGATGATACATTTATATTTCGTTTATTTATCTCATAGGAATTTACAATTGTTCACGTTAAGTACTTAACAAATTGAGTACTGAGTACTAACGTTTACATTATATATTTACTTTATACGTCAATCATTAACGAATCACGCAACAATCTTGCGCTGCCATTAATTCGCTAATCTTCTCTTAATTGTATGCATACTTATTTGTTCAAGAAAGAAAATAAAGTTACAAGGGTCTACATCTTCGCATCAAGCCTAAAACGTATTAATCCTGTCTTTATGAATTGGAATGGATGTATAGAGCACGTCAAATAAAAGAACGAATATTTACGAAATGATAACAAAGAAACATAATGACAGTAAAAAAGATTCTTCGCTATGGATTCATTAGTTTATTTTCCTCTCGGACTATCTTGCTCAAATATTTACTTTTTTCCTTCAAAATGGCTCAAGTTACCAACGCACTCGTGTTAGGATTTCGTGGGTACCAAGCAAACAATGAGGAATAGGAAGTACACCTGATTGGATAGTGCATAAACATCTACGTATCTTGAGTCAATTAGAATCATTATGTATCTATTATGCATAAATTCCGAACTCCGTTCACGCGTCGCCTTTGAGCATTTTTAACCAAAAAAGAAAATAAGCAACCAATCAAAAGCCACTTTCATTAAATTCTAACCTCTGATAGATTGTTCTATATCTTTCAATTAAAGCTGGTTCAAGGGCGAAGCATGAATAGGGAACTTTAAAGATTCATCTTAATTAAAGTGATGATGATAATGAGGTGCCATGAGATTATCTAGTCTCAATCCTTTTTTTCATCCTTCTGTTCTGCTCCAGCTGTGTACCCTTGAACATCCTCGAGATTCAGGATATTCAACTCCAAGATATTTCTGCCAGCAAACTGGCCAAACATACCTTCGGATGCGCTGCGTTTGTTTACTGAAATGTGAAGGAAAAATGTTTATAAAATTCTTAAGTCTTCGTAACACGTCATTCTCATTTACATACCATTCGAATTGACTTTTTGTAGCATGTATGTTGGCAAGTTTTGACATTCGTGGGCAATATAAGTTCCTACACTGTGTAAATCTTTGATCGGTGGGAAAACGACCTTCATTGTTTCACGCACGACTTCAGTATCGACTTCGTAATAGCCTAGAAAAACGACAGGTGTGATTATAATTATCTTAAGTAAAATTAGCACGTGCCAATGAGGAATTTCTTACCATTATACATTTTGTTGAGTAGGTCGTACATGTTGCGAGGTGGCAATACTCTATGACGATTCAGTGGCATTACGAAACAGCAATGACCATCGATATCAATGATGCCAGTCTTATTCTGAAAAATATAGTTATTTTGTATATAGCGAGTGCCAAAAAGTTATGGAATTGAAATCGCTAGTGTTGGATCAAGTTAATAAGATTTGTTCCTGAACCGAGGCACAGTACTGCTTTGTTATCAAAGATACATGAACTACTTACGATACTGAAATCATGTATAAATCTTCCTTGGCGACCGCCATGGAAGTCGGGAACATCAATTTTTTCATAGTGCTCATTTTCCAGATCAATCTCGAATCGTTCCTTGAAGGATCTATCGAATTGATTGACAGCTTCTTCAGCTACGCGAGCTTCATCTTCCATTACTCTGCTAAGATCCTTGAAAAGGTCGGAGTCTGCGACAAGCCCTTGAAGGCCTTGGCTCTTATGAGAACCGTCAGGCATGGAATATGCCTTGTTTAAACCATCATAAGGAATGCTGTACCAGCCAGTACGGAAACGATGCATCTGTGGTCTGCCATATTGACGATAAATGTAAACTCCTCCGATAATTCCAATGCTCATAACCAACAACGCGGTGAAGAAGAGACAGAGTGTTGTCATTGCATTAGGATGATGACCACGGCTGCGCAAAATCAAATAATGACCAGCCAAATCTCCTTTGGGAACCTGAGCCTCCGGATCAACCTTAACATCTTCCTGCAAATACTATAATACTCAGTTTCAAGTAAAAAAGAGTGAATCAACAAACTTATCGCTCATAATAAAAAGAATGTGAGTATATCAGTGATGAAACATTATCAGGATAAAATTTCAAGAATTCGTTCCCTCAAAATAGTTATCAAATTTAAAAGGAAGCGGAAAATATAAAAATAGATAAACATGCACTAATATAAGAAATATAACGTTATGATAAAAAAATTCCAAATTCATGACTATACATTAGACGGTATAGCTGGCAACAAAAAGTTCCAGAAGAATAAATAGATAAACTTGCGGTTTGACAGCTGATAACTAATCTAAGAATAACCACACAACATGGCCGTTTATTACGTTTCAGCTAAATAAAACTTGCTCCGATCTCATTCGGAGTTAAAACCAAGCAATTACTTCTTACGATATTGTAGAGTATAGTATAAAAATACATAAACTACAATAGATAAGCATAATATGGCACATTTGGCCATTAATCTGACCGTGGGATTTTCTTCAACGACTAATGGCTGCTCCATTTTTTTCGCCGCCCTCTTCTCGCTAAGAGCTTTAGTTATGATTGTCATCTTGAAGACAATTATAGCCCCGTAAAAGCACTTCACATAAATTCACAATCTCGAAATTGAACGCTAGTTATCTCTAGCGTAAACGAACAATAATCACGAGTATTTAAAACGTAATAATGCCGCAAATACACTACTAACAAGACACGAAACTTGATTGATCGGTCGTCCGCACTCCACTACTCGGACTCTATCCCCACTCCTGATTCTCTTCTCTTAATAAAGACGATGCTTCGTTCTGCGCATGCGCGCTAATCCTTCCCTAGGAAACAACCAGCCATTAGTCACGAATCAACCGAGTACGGTGTGACGGTTAAATTTTATTTCCCATAATTTAAGAGACAAAATCAACATAGCCAATAACAAAGTACAATTAAAAGTATAGAATATTTACAAGTGAAAGACAATTTGTGTAATATTAGTAACAAATTGAGTGAAAATTGTAAACACGTCTTTTAGGTTAATAGTTAAGAAGGTACTCGTAACGGCGCCCCTGTCGCCATTGTAAAATTTCCGATGCGCTTGCGAATCTGAGCTGTGTGCAAGGTCACTCGGCGTCTTCGGCTCCAAGGGTGGGTCTGGCCTTTTCGTGGGAGAGGTCACACACGGCGAGGATAAGTGCGATTAATTGTAAGAACCTCGAGGAAGCCCGGGAAGGGATCGAGGTCGCTCGAGGTCGACTCGGGCTCTCGACACAACGTGAATAAAATTGTGCGGTCGAGGCTGGAACATCGGTTCTTGGTCTACGCCATAGACACATTAGACGAAAGACACAGTGCGGCTTCCTATCGGTTTTCAACGAAGAGCTGCCGAATTTGCCGATAACAAAAACTACGGATGGGTTCCTTGTGATATTACTGGAGTTACGGCCTTATCGCTTCTTTTTCTCTCTATCTACTTCCTCTGCACGAGAAAATTCTACACGATTTACTTTCCTGTCCTGAACTCTCGATGGCTGCAGATACTCGGAGTGGGGGAAAACAAGCCGTGTCCGCCTAAATATTCCTGTGAAGCTTTATGCCGGAATATGTCAAGTTTAAAGATCGGTGAGATGAAAATACATCACGGTTAACAGTCAGGCACACTTTTACAAACTGCACTTTTAACTTACTTCTTTATTTATGATACTCTAGAGGCAGAGTATGCCTGAATGTATGGATGGATGTGTGCGTGTGTATCTATATATAAATATATATAGATAATGAGTATAGATACATATATATATTTCAGTGACAACGATCGTCCAGGATACTTGCGGATCGGTTTATTTATTTATCTATTGTTATTACGCAAAACTTATTATTGTCGCATGTTGTCTTATATCATTAATGGTTGTTTTATTTCTGTTTTCTTATGCGAAGCGTCGGTTATGCACTTGCTTGAGCTGCGATCGACGGAGCCTGATCGAAGGAGTGACCGCGGCCAGTAGAAAACCACTGAAAATCAAGCTAAAGAATGAATGCCTGCTGCACCCGCGCCGCCGATACGACACAGCCAGGCTTAGAGTTCATACAAGTAGTACGCGAGTAGCAGAAATAAGCTCGCGAAACTAAGAGACGTACAATATTTTGTATCGCACATGGCAGCCATGAAGCATGGTACGTGGTCCCTATGTTTTGCTTTTTATCATATAATATTAAGTATATTAGTATATTAAGAGTTACGATGGTGAGTGTAGTTAGTGTGAGAGGCATCGGTGGGTGCAATTTGGGATGAAAGTGTGAATGGTGCATGGGAGATTGTTTCAAGGTACGTTTGTTATAGGCAAGACGAGTCAGGACGACGTATGTTACGTCGTCGCGAAGTACGATTACGGGGCTCAGGGTGCCCAGGAATTGGATCTGCGTAAAAACGAGCGATACTTGTTGCTCGACGACTCCAAACACTGGTGGCGAGTACAGAGTGCTCGCGGACACGCTGGTTACGTGCCAAGTAACTACGTTAAGAAGGAGAAGCCATCACTGTTTGACAGTATTAAGAAGAAGGTTAAGAAAGGTTCCGGATCTAAGACTCTTCCCTCGAGTAACTCTCCGTCCCGGGCAGTGGAGTCACCTACCATGGCCCGAAGGTTGCCAGCAGATCCAAGCGAAGCAATTGGAACAGCTGTGGTCAAGTACAATTATCAAGCTCAACAAGCTGACGAACTCTCACTAGTGAAAGGCACGAGAATCCTCATACTCGAAAAGAGCAACGATGGCTGGTGGAGAGGTCAATCCGGTAATCAGGCTGGATGGTTTCCGTCAAACTATACCCAGGAAGAAGGAGACGCGGACGATACTCTGCACACCTACGCAATGGCCGAGAACGTATTGGACATCGTGGTCGCACTATATTCATTCTCTTCCAACAACGATCAGGAGCTCTCCTTCGAGAAGGGCGATCGCTTGGAGATCCTCGATCGTCCCCCAGCAGATCCTGAATGGTACAAAGCACGAAACGGTCAGGGTCAGATCGGTCTTGTCCCTAGGAACTACCTTCAGGAACTCAGCGAGTACCTTACGCAACCGTACCGTGAACGAGCTGCTGCCGGTATACCAGGCAACGAGGTCGGGACTGGAGATTCTCTGGAACGAAGGCCTGACCCTGGCGACAGACCTCATCTCGTGGGAAAGCCTTGGTATTACGGTAGCATCACAAGGTCGCAGTGCGACACCCTACTCAACCAGCACGGCCATGACGGAGACTTTCTCATAAGGGACAGCGAAACTAATGTGAGTGGAATAGAATTAAAAGAAGCGGAGAAAAGGCCACTAGAATCAATTGCGTAGTTTAAACAATGAGAGCGCCCGGATGCCCTGCCAATTTCTAATAATAAATTCACATTCGCTGTTTCAATGAATCCTAATACTCTTATTTGTCTTTCTATTCGTTAGATGGGCGACTACTCAGTATCGCTAAAAGCACCAGGTCGCAACAAGCACTTCAGGGTACACGTGGAAGGCGCCCTGTACTGTATTGGCCAGAGAAAATTCCACACCCTGGATCAGCTGGTGGATCACTATCAGCGTGCTCCGATCTATACGAATAAACAGGGCGAGAAGCTCTACCTGGTGCGTCCGCTACCCAAGGGAAATCCTAGTAGTAACGGTTGCTAGGTTTAAAATTAGTTCTCTCCATTCCGGAGACGGACGTGATGAAAGTTCAGGACGTCCGATGGCAACGCGTCCGGTCGGTTTTGAACTTTCTCGGTACCGCGCGCCTGCCTAGTTATTAATATCAATATCATCGTCTCGTACGTTTCTACATAACGACATTAACATAATTGGTGAGCTCGTATATCATAGTGTTGCGAATATAATTTGTCCATTTTTACTACTCGATTATTTATTACCCGTAAGTAAATTGCGGCGGCTTCTTCTCGCGGCGAGTCTTTACTAGCGAATTTCGTGCTAATCACCGGGAACGGTATAAAACGCAGATGCGGGGGACGAGGATTAGTCGATGATAACGATGACGATGACGTTTACGAGAAGAAGTATTACTGAGGATACGACACGGCAGCTACGTGACCATCTAGTTGACACAAAACGGCTTCTCTTTATATATCTATGTAATTGTACTACAGTGACGCGATTAAAAAACGATCATGTTATTACAATTATAATATATAAATATTACGCATACTTTAGAACCGCAACGTATAACGATCAAGTAACTATTATCATTAATGGAAAACTCATGGCGAACGAGTTGTCCCAATATTCTTCCCAGTCTTTTATCCCCTTTTTATTCTTCCTCCAGCTCTTAAATAATATCCTTCCATTCCTTCCCTAAAACGAGTCTTCTTACTGGAAACAAAAAAAAAACGAAAACACCATATCGTTCGCTCTCCATTGGTTATAAGTTTACGCAAAGACTAAGTGTTCATTTGTGATTTTGTATTTATTAGAGCATTTTTAAGTAAATAAACCGTATTTAAGTGTGCATTCGTACTTTACGCATTGAGTTTATTTAATCGCCTGCTTGAACTTCTTTTTTTTTTTTTAATAATAAAAGGAATAACGAACGGGGTAAGGATTCCTTGTAGAAATTAGTAACAAACATTAATCTTTATTTAACGTGTATATTATATTCATAAATAAAAGTATTACTTTCGTTATATGAATAAAAGAGATTGGTGCTCTTAGGATTAAAATTAATGGCACTAATTGCCAGAGTAAGGTCATGTATA
Organism: Trachelus iudaicus; assembly: GCA_030142595.1. Classification (NCBI taxonomy): domain Eukaryota; kingdom Metazoa; phylum Arthropoda; class Insecta; order Hymenoptera; family Cephidae; genus Trachelus; species Trachelus iudaicus. The sequence continues at coordinate 260,791 of JARQTH010000138.1, read as the reverse complement.
GAAACAATTTGTCTAAGTTATACGTATCTTCAGCGTTGCATTAACTTTTTGTTCGTACGTCCGTTTACAGGCTCATTTTCTCTCTCAGGATCATAAGAACGGGTTGTTCGAATTTCGCGCCATATTGCCCACTCCCGTACCCACCTACGCAATAGGACAGTCTCAGTATTGCTGCAGTGGTTATAATGAACAATTTTTTATCATATACTTTACTCACCATAAATGGATTCGCATGGTAAGCCGTGACTGATGGTTGCCATGCTTTACCGGAAAGAGGTGCCATCAGTTGACTAGATGGAATCACATCGGTAGTTCCTGGTGCACCTATGCCCAACCATTGATGGTCTGTAACGGTATAAGAATATTAAGATTAAGTAATGATTTTGTTTAAATGTATTAGCAATTGCAGTGAAAATGGAATAAGATCTTCTATATAGAACTTACCGTTGCTTCCTGGAAACTGCATTGGCCGGAAAGGATTGGCAGGATTGCACATGGGACTCTCTACCGATTGGAAATTATTGTTCATTAAATTTGCAGAGGGTCTCCATAGATCGCCACTAGTAAATGGATTTGAGATTACGTTTCGAGCTTGATTACTTTCTGGCCAGATAGGATTTGTAACTGCAATGTGATCGGAGTTGTAATTAAGCAGTTATTATTGTCACAGATTTAATGGAATAAAATGTATACGGTACCATTGGAATTAGTAATGTCCCATGTTGAATTCGATGAAATGTTATTCTCTTCCTTTAATTGAGTTTGTTTCATTAATGAATCCAGATCTTTTAGTGCCGCGTAACGATCCTCTGATGGCGGGACACTTATTCCATTGAAATTGGCAGTAAATAAACCCATAGGTTGAGCAGAAAAAGTAGTGGATTCCATATCTGGAGAATTGCAAGATGGGCCGCGTTAAATATCTCTGGCAGTTAGAACGTTTTTCTTATGCTAAACTAATAATGGGAGTCTGTATCTCGTTTACATGAAAAAAGCAGTATTTCCAAATTTCTGGTCATAACTATTCATTCATTTCTATATGCATAAATTCGACACACCAGCTACAGCGTATTCAATATTTCTTACAAAATGTTTTGTAAGATGATTTTACTGTCAACAAATCTTTCGTATGTCCAGAAGTAAGGAGTGCCATAGTAAATAAAGGTACTTTCTTCATTCAGTGGGTATTCCATGCACGTACTTTTTGTTGAATCGAAGACGGGATTATTGTCAAAGTTGGCGAAGGACGGCTGAGGTACAATCGGCTGTGTAAATTGGTGATTCGGTACAGCGGCAATAAAAGGATCTGGAACCTTGCTGAAGTCCGCGACGAAGTCTGGTGCAAACGAATTAGCATTGATAGGCTCTGGATTCTTGATTTTTGGAACTGGAACAGGCAGGGACGTGCCGGACAATGGAACTCTTGGTATCGCAGTATGATTCGAAGAGGAATTGGATGAAGTGGAGGAGATCGAATTGGAACAAGAAGTAGAAGATTGGGAAGTTTTCTGGGTAGTATTTTGATTAGCCATTGACGGATCCAGATAGTATCTTTTCAATTCGTACTTCGCACTCATCAGATCCTTCATCTTCTGTTCGTCCTTGGTATCCAAGTTCGAAGGGTTTGAATCAAGCAGACCCAGCCATATCCTACGACAGTACTCATTACCACGTTCCCTTATCAGATCAATCTCTTCTTGCGTGAATGTAGCCATTGAAATAGACTTAACACGATGTGGTGGTGTCAGTCCCCTCCTATAATTATAAACAAAAGACCCAATACGCAGAGCTGGTCATAATCAACAAATTTCACTAGCTCAACAAATTCTCTTTCAAAATACATGACACCACGTAATCTCGTCGACAACACTGGACTTTGAACAATGTCAAAGGAAAACTTTGTTTCTGCGTTACAGCGTCAGCTGACCAGATCTGTCACTTTGGCCTTAAATGTCGTAAGCATGTAAGACTCAGTGATGAGCTCACGGCTTGGCAAACCTACCAGAAGCTCCCTACTTCTCTAAATCAGAATGAGAAGGAGGCAGAGCTTCTGTACTCTATTTTTCGTATGAAATTACTGAGAATACTTACAGCATTCCAGAGCAGGAGGTACAGATGAAGGAACCTATTGTCATGTTGACGTAAGTCGGGCCTCTTTGTCGACAATCGAAACATTCTTTATTTCCGGGTTGTGAGACCAGCTCGCGTAATATCTTCAAGTTCCTTTCGTCTTGCTTTCTCTTCGCGGACGCCATGATCTGACCGAACGGTCAAACGGATTCTCACCCACTCTTCTTCTCTGTTAGGATGCACTTGCGGAACTGACTCACCATACACCCTCCATTTCCGTAGATGAGATAGCGGTACGCGTTCCTCGGTGCTGCTCGGTGCACTTTCTTGTCCCTAGGAAACTCTTGAAGCTCCATCTGCAGAAATGAAAAAAAAAAAGTTTAAATGCACCGCAACAAATGTTCTGGTTACTTTTCAGGGTGACCGTTTGACTTCGTTCATGAGGAAGAAGCTTTAATTTTCAATCTTTTATTGTCTGAACCCAAATATCATGTCATCTTTTCTAAAAAGATCTCGAGGATAGGTAAACATGAGCTGACTAACAGATTATTCAAATGACTAGAAATTGTACCTGTTCTAAAAGTCAAGAATGTCATATACGGAGCATGCTATGAATTTTACTCCATTCCTATTAGTTTATTTTAGCTCCAACATGACCTTACATTCTGTGATGAACCTTGTATGATTTAAAATTATCTAGAACTTATAGTATAAATAACTGTAAAATGTGTAACAGAGAATTTCCTCTATAAGTGTTCTTCACTTTTCTGTAGGTTTTAACTCAAGAGGAAACGTGAATACAATTATGGCTGCTATTGCTATTTCACCAATTCCAAAGAGGTTTGTAAATATGGTTTTCATGTATGTCGTTACTCACTTTATCTATGCTATTAAGTAAATACATCTGTTGATAAGGACTACGCAACTGCGTGATGTACGGCAAAATAGTATTGTGGATCTTGACATAGATATGTTCCTCAAAATATCAAATTACGAGGATACTGTCAGACAATTGGATATTTATTATGGAATTGGTAAGACTAATTGTCATAATTCGTACATATTATGTTGAATATGTAAATTTATCACAGTTTTTTTTTTACTTATAATAGTCAAACGACAAATACTTCACTATCAGAGCTGCATCACAGGACTCTTTCCACAAGTATCCACTGATAAAAACGTAGGAAGCGTTCGAGAGAGCATCTACTGTGCTGCAGCAATATGGAGTTTATATCAAGCATACCGGTAAAAAAATTGATGGATTTTCTAAGATATCTCTTAGTCAGGATTATCATTGATCTTTATTATTTATCAGGCGGATAGATGATGATCGTGGCAAGTCCTACGAGCTAGGCCAATCTGCAGTAAAGTGCATGCGTGGAATTTTAGAATGTTGGGTCAAACAATCATCCAGGATTGAACTATTCAAACGAAGTCAATGCAATCGTTTTGCATTACACTGTAAATTTCACTTGGTGACAGGAGATGAAATATTCCGTGATGCTGATTATTTTCACTTGCAAGTACGTCCTCTCCTACAACCCATGTTGTCGAGACTACTTATTCAGTTCCATTACAGATTGACGTTGTCTCCCTGTATCTGATCTTCCTGGTGCAGATGATTTCATCTGGCTTGCAAATTATTTATACACAAGACGAAGTGGCTTTTGTACAGAATTTAGTATATTATGTAGAACGTGCTTACCGAACACCAGATTATGGCATGTGGGAACGTGGAAGTCGTTACAACGACGGTACACCTGAAATTCACGCAAGTTCAATAGGCATGGCAAAAAGTGCACTGGAAGCTATAAACGGATGTAATCTGTTTGGTGAAAAGGGAGCATCCTGGTCAGTGATATACGTAGACATTGATGCACATAATCGAAATAGAAGCATCTTCGAGACTATGTTGCCAAGAGAATCTAGTTCTAAGGTATAGTTCATTGAATCTAATAAACAAAATTATAAAACTATATATATCTTCTGCATGCAGAGTGTAGATGCAGCGTTACTTCCAACAGTCTCCTTCCCAGCCTTTGCAACGCACGAGGAAGTACTCTACACAGAGACAAAAGCCAACGTGGTACGTCGGCTACGAGGAAGCTATGGTTTCAAAAGATTCGCCAGAGATGGCTATAAGACAGTTATAGAAGAAACGCACCGGCGTTTCTACAAGTCTGGTGAAATTAAGGAATTCGATAATATTGAATGCGAGTGGCCACTTTTCTATATATTTATGATCATCGATGGAGTATTTAAGTCTCTCCCAGAGCAAGTCGAAGAGTATCAAAATTTACTAAAGGCACGGTTGTACAAGGATGCTCATGGAGGTACAGATTATATTATCAAATAAATTTTATATAATAGAATTTATTGTTAACAATATCAATTTTTTTGACAGATCCTTTAATTCCCATGTACTATTATGTGCCAGAGGAGTGCATAGAGACCAAAAAACATGAGCAAAATAGCACTTATCGTGTTCCTAGTAACGAAGGTAGCGCACAGAAAGCAAATGAACTCAATGTTGCGCCAATTTATTTATGGAACCAATCAATGTTTGTTATCGCGCAATTGCTCACTGCTGGTCTTCTGCACATTAATGAACTCGACCCTATACGTCGTTATCTGCCATCGTACAATAGACCTAGACGAGCCGGTCGCTATTCAGCTTTTCAAGTAAGAAAAGGTTTTCTGAATTCATATAGAATAATCTATAAGATCAGCCAAAAGGGAGACTATCGCGTCAAATATCCGAGATCAATATAACAAGCCTTTATGGCTTTGTTTTCCTACAATAATGAATAGTTAAAAATCGAAGCAGATGTTAATTAATTTTTCTTGCATTTTATACAGGCAAAGCCCAGCATCGTAAGTAATTATATGTATATGCTTGCCGTTCTGTAATTCACCAAATTGCACATGAATGCGTATCTGACATTATCACTCTCCCCTTTTTATTTCTCCTATGACATGTTTTTTTCAGTAGCCACGATGTACTTACATTGCTATGGCATGCTACTTGATCTTTTTCTTTGTTGACTCTGTAGTCCTTTCGATATAAGCTAATGATGATTCATATACTGATCGAAGACTTATTTCTTTCTTTGGCAGGGTACGCATACAGATCTTGTAGTGCAAATTGTCTTGATTGCTGAATCAATGAGATTACAAGCCATGATGGCTACTTATGGCATTCAAACGCAAACACCTCATGAAGTGGAACCTGTTCAAATACTCTCTTCTACACAACTTGTAAAAGTTTATCAGATGCTTGGTGTCAATGACAAATTAAATTTGGAAGGTAGACCAGCTAGACCAATTGGTTCGCTGGGTACCAGTAAAGTTTACAGAGTCTGCGGAATGACTGTGCTCTGTTATCCCTTGATTTTCGAGGTTTCTGAATTTTATTTGTATCGCGATATGGCTCTACTAATTGACGATATCAAAACGGAATTGCAATTCGTTGGAAAATATTGGAGACTCTCAGGTCGACCCACTGTTTGTCTACTGATACGAGAAGAGCACATGAGGTAAGAGGATAATAGTCATAAAAATGATTTCATTCTTGGATTATTTTCAATTAAAAAGAGGACTATGGAAATGTCTAGAGATCCCCAATTCAAGGAAATGCTGGATTTATTCGCAATGCTTAAAAAAGGCTATTGCGATGGTACTAAAGTACGAATTGGTCGTTTACAGAATCTCATCTCATCCTCTTGTATAGGTAGAAAAATTCATTTGATCAGATTCCTAAACTTTTTCGTATTGTTTATAAATTATTACCTGATTTAGAACACCTGGATTTTATGAGCACAATGGAGACGGATCTGGCTCTCACGCAGTTTAAACAATTGGAACATGATTATATCGGTTATCAAAGTTTGACTGATGTACCACGTGCTTTATCTTACACCGAAGACATATGTGATTACTCGGTAAATTAATATTATTTTTAAAAAATGTTATAATCATACATTTTTAAATACATTGCATTTTACTCAGAGGTACATGGACCAGCCTATTTGCAATGTCATAACTGAAATTCGCAATACAGATGGACTGTATGCCAAATGTCAGCTGTACAATATTCTCTTGAAAAGAGAAGGAATCGATTATGAGATCAATGGATTGACTGGTATTGCCACTTACTGATAGTCTATGTTTGTTGTGATCGTTAAAGTGATTTTAAAATGATTTTTTAGTTGGCGATAATCTCAGAGCTCTCTATCAGCAAGCCGGTGGTTTACGATACTGGATGGCTGTTCGTTATTGCAGTAGCTTACTGAATCATACTGTGGATAGTATCAGTCCTTTCATTACTGGGGTGCTCGTCAAAGGAAAACAGATAACCGTAGGTGTCATTGGACACGAGGAAACTGTATTTGACAAACCAATGACTCCAGCTGAAATACAATCTGTTATGTATTCCACTATTCAACCGCATGACGTAGTTCAAGCTGTACTACAGCAGGAAATTTTACTTTACTGCGGAAGACTCATTGGAACAAATCCTGAGATGTTTAAGGGAATATTAAAAATAAGAATTGGGTATAAGTTTTTGTATTATTTTACCAACTGATATTGAATAATTGTATCATGAAGATTATTTCCTCCATCAGATGGGTTTTGGAAGCAATGAAGCTCTACTTGGAGATGTATGTGAAAAATGCAAAACCTATAGGAAACTACAGTCCTTATGAGATCCGACAATTTCTCATCAAGGTTTTGACTGTCAAAGATTGGGCTATATCAGAAAAGTATGAAATTTATATCTCGAATATGAATTAGAGAGACACGTCGATATGATATTTACCTCTTTCTTTTAGCTTAACTGTTCTTGGCCGAAGAAAAATTGAGGGTAGTCTTTGCAGAGTACCTGGGCAATTTTATAATCAGGTGTGGGAAGTACTAGTACGTTGTCCAGGTGGAATTTACGTAAATGGTCGTGAATTGCCCCAGCAACCAACTCTGTCGAACATGACAAGATCAGAATTGACATTTGCTCTTCTCGTTGAATCAATTTTACATCACATACAGTTGCCAGAATACCGACAGATCATCGTGGAGGTAAAATTAAAACAATTGAAGCAATTCGATCAAATTTTTCATGAATTCTTATAAATGTTTACAGCTACTCAACATAGTCTCAACAATCTTGCTTCGCAACCCAGAGTTGACCTTTCAAAAACCCCTAGATTTAAACAGTCTTGTCGAAGATGCCTTCGTCATGTATTGCAAGGATCATCATATTGAAAAGACAGAAGATCAGACTCCATTTTTCTCAGCACACTATTCTCTAACAACAGGATGTCTCGCAAGGGCTGTTGTCAACAATGTTCTTATGGGAGGAAGCATGAGTACCGTTTGTGATATAAATGATAGCATTCAGTCCCACGAGATGTGTAAAATAACGTAGAAATATTTTGTAGTGTTTTAAATACCTAGTTGATGTTACATGCGGTAATAAATTTTATCTGTAAATATACAGCTCGATTTATTTCAAAACAGTTCGGTGCATGGTGTCGCCAATAAGTACTGTTTCATTAAACTAGTTATAAAACTTCAGATTTCAATGCGCATTAGTACGGCTCGATCCCGCCACGAGTGCGTACTAATAGATTTATTTTGGTTATGTTATGTTTTGCGTCAAAGAGTGTCAAGAATGAAGGGACAATTTGGATTTTGCGATCTGTGCGTTGATCCTCAGGACTTTGACAAAGAAAAATTACGAGAAATATTCTCTGAACTTTGTAGAGGTACATGATTCATGTATTATTTACGTATTTATCTTTAGTTGTCAAATTGTTGTACGTACCTTGTATCCTTGTAGTGTATGTTTATTAGTGGGCTATGAAACTGTGGCACTAAATCAAACGGTGGAAGAAGAGATTTTCCAATCATCAAAAAAGAAGAAAAAGTCCGAGAGTAAAGGTGTACAATGCCTCTTGCCATATCCTGTAGATATCCAGGATCTTGTCGAAGAATTTGTAGGCAGACTGAGAATCTTCAGCAGACTGACTTTTGTGTACTCCGATCCGGCAAAGACACACATGCTGGTAAAAAAAATATGAATTAATGAACTGAATTAAAAGGACAGATTGGAATCTTGTGATTCACAAATCAATTACCTATTTTTTTCATAAATAATTTAATCCCTTGTTATAGAAATTTGTCCAGATCACGTTTCACAAGTAAACAATGATATTACTATTCCAAAAAGATCCTCGACTATCTCAGATTCATTATACGGAGATAAAATGTTTCTTGTCCTTGCATAAGAGAATACAAAACTACATATTAAAATCTTTCAGGGTCAGTCGCAGTCTTTGAGGCATTACAATCTATACGCTGTTGTTCCAAAGACCCAAGCAGCATTTCAGGTAAACAAAGATCAACAGTTCTATACAAGATGATAAATATAAACGAACAATGATATTTTTAGTTTGCTTGCTCTCAGCTGAACGCTGACATCATAACATTGAACACTTCCTGCTCTGGACTGAAGCTCAGCAAAAAGTTATACTCCCAAGCCATAGAGCGTGGAGTAAACTTTGAAATACGTTATGCAGATTTGATGAAACCTGCTACCAGAAAGTCAACGATCTACTACTCTCACTTCTTCTATACATTTGGCAAGAGCAAGGTATATATCCTTGACTACAGAATATGTCTGTACACAGCTTAACGTTCCTCGCTGTACATACAAATATCTTATTCCGCAGAGTGTAATTGTGTCAAGTGGTGCCAGGGATACGAGCGACATACGGAATCCATACGACGTAATAAATCTGTATCCTTTAAACTGATCCTTTAAAAAAATCATCCAACGTCACTTGCTTTTCTTAAGTTTATCTCGCGTTCCTATACACCTTAACAAGAGTACAGTGGTCCATTGGTGGGACTGGATGAGACCAAAGCCAGAGCGTCGATCGTATCACAGTGCAGACACCTTCTCTTGAAAGCTGGTAAATATACAGATTATATATTCATTTAGATAATACGCAATTATATACACACACGTAATATGTATCGTGCAATAATATTAAAAATTAATTCAGAAGGAAGACGTCACGGTAAGGCAATCTTCGTAAATCGATTGCCTAATAAAAACGACGAGACAGACGAGGATGCCAGCGAGGATTATTCGAGCACAAAGAAAATCAGGCTCTGATTATTCATTCGCTTGTTATTAGAACTTCTTTGTTATCCCTTTTATGTATTATATAAAGTAAGACATCTTGTCGGGTGGTCCAACCAACAGCCGTCTCGTCAATTACAAATACATTATTGCAGCATTTGGTTAGCATTGACAGCTCTCACGAGTTTTTCATTACATCATGCTGTGCGCAATGTTTATCCTCTGTTTTTATTATCACTTACAGACTACACGTGGGGAGGGGAAGGGGGGAGGTTCGGGTATGCGAGTGAATCGTGTGGTTATCATCATCTAATAACTCGTAATCGCTAGGCAGAAGAAAAATAATTTACAATTATCGTTACTATATTACATATGCGAGTCAGGCCTAACGCCTACGAACTAATTGTTTTAAAATTAATTTTCATTTTTGTACTTAACCTATCAATAAGGGGGGCTCGGGGAGGCTCGAGTGGGTGGGGAGAGGGGAGGGCTATCGAATTAGTTTAATTGAAATCATTTTAACGATGGACAGTGCAATCTCCACAGAAGAACACAGATTTCGCTTGTCGCTATTCATTGTCTATCCAGTTTTATCGAATTTGCTATTGAAAATGATAGATATTTAAAAAAAAGGATATATATATATACATAAAAATGGAAACCAAGTATAGATAATATCGTCACTATCTCGTGATGACTACTCGTTTTCAATCATCATCATCATCGCCATTACTACCTAAACATTCTTTTCATAAGTTATTTTTTCCGGAAGAAACAGTTTCCTTTTTTTTTGTTCTTTCTTTTCTTTTTCATGCAAATTTCCGCCAGTCATCCATAGTTAACGCTAAACGTCGTTAACTTCAGTCTTAGATGTAGGAAGTATGGTATAAATTCTTTCATTCTGTTTCTTTCTACAGTAAACGCGTTCCTCGAGCCACAGACGCTATCTCATATGTTATTCTGAATTGATATATCCGATTTCGATGGATTTCTGGATTGCCTTTATATGGTATAAGTAAAAGAGACTATTCTTTAAGGAATTCGATCGATCGATAACGGCGCGATAATAAATTGGAAGATTTTCTATAAACATTTTTTTTTTTTTTTTTTTTCCTTTCACTAATAAATCTACTTCTTGTAATAAGGTATAAGCATTTAATCCCGGGCGTAATTACGTGGAGAATGGTCGTCGTTATCTCAAAGATGTTAGAAAGATAAATAAGTTCGCTTAAAATTTTGGCAAATTTTGATTACTCTTACCGATTACGTTGGTTGTCAATAAGGATTCAAATTTTCACTAGCACGACGACATTCTCTTTTGGCTTCGCCAGACAATGGTATGCTTCAATTGGTAATATTGTACAATTCGATCAGAATTCTCAGTGCTACTTGAGCCAAGGTAATCATAATCGTCTTGCACTCCATTATGGATATCAGGTATACAGGGATTTATCTAACACGTGGGGAATAATGTATATTAATTACAAAAGTGCATTGGGACTTGGAAGGCTCGAGTAACACTGAAAACCCTATAGATCACCATACCCCGAAGAATGCATAATTGTACAAGAGTTCATAGAAGAAAAATGATGTTTGACTAGTCCCAATTACAGTACGATACAGTACACAGGATAATTATATAGCATGGTGTATCGGTATGTCATACTGTAAATCAAAGAAACTGTATCGGATACTATTAAACATACAAAGTCATAGTAGTGATGCTTTTGATACATAAATCCTTTAATTTTAATATTGGCTGCATTAAGATGCCTGCATAAAAATGATCAAGTGCAGTCTCCCTTGACTGAGAGTACTGCGAATCACTTCTTCGGGGCATGGTTATAGTGGTAATAGTTTTGTAACAGTAGTGTAGTGGTATTAGCTGTAATAATGGTAGTAATGGGTGGTAGCGATAGTAGTAAATAGTTATAGTATAGTAATAGGTTGTAGAACGAAACGAATACGTCTGCGTTCAGCTGTGGCACCTTTGGTCAAGTAGCGATCAGGTAGATCCCGACAAAACCTCTAATACAACGACGAAATAATATATTACGGCCGTAATCAGACCCCGCGTTAATAATTAATTTACAGTTCGTCTCGCTTAAGGAATTCACCTGTGATTCCTGGACACTTGATGATCCCTGCATTGTATCTGATGATCGGAGAGCTTCGCCTGGTCGCTCGAATCCGACATGGGTTCGTCGCCGCTTGACAAAACTCGACCCGGTGACGGACTATCTACCGGTCTGAAGGAAAAACTGGGCGAGTCTGCGCTCGATAACGATTCCGGTGTACCTACTGAACTTATGGTACCTGGCAATGGACTTGCTATTGTGTCCAGCCTGTAAATATACATAGAATCCTTGAGATACTTGTACGCAGATTTGATTAGACGTCAGAGAGTATAGGGATGCTTGTATTACCTGGTGGAATTTGAAATAACGAGACTGGAAGTCCTTTTGGCTGGTGGCTGTAGCTGTTGGTCACAGCCTGTGTCATCCAATTCGAATTTTCTTTTTACAGGACCTAAGCAACTTGGTCTGATGGCTATTGGGCTGAGACTACGTCTGGAATATTGTGAAAAAAAAAATTGATGGCGTTAGTAGATGCTTCATTATTTATTATTGAGTCGTAGAAATATCTTGAGATATTTAAATATTACCTTGTAGCAAAGGCTTTTCTCGTTGGACTAGGTGAAAGACTGCTCTTCCAATTGACCATGTGGATACTTGGAGAGTAGCACTGTCGCTGACCTAAACCTGACCTCGTGGGCGAAGGTGAGGAGCATAAAGGAGGTCCACCCACTGTCAGATTTAAGCTCAACGAATCGAAGACTCTTTTGCTCATTTGTCGTTCTGACTTGTTGAGTTGTTGCGTGGGAGATTCGGAATCCTTGAAAGATAATCCTTCAGCCTCGAGAGTCAAGTCTTCCCAGGATTGTGACATTTGCATTGCGCTGTGAATCTCCTTCTCGTGAGCTGCCTCTCTACCTACTACGTCGAGACATTCTTCCTGGCGAAGTTGACTTACTCTTGGCGTTAATCTTGGTATTCCACCAGGACTCTGTGGAACATTAGAGCGTTAACGAGTGTGCCACGTATAATGTTATGTTAGGATGGAGGAATATATGCGATAATAAAGTACAGAGCTCCGAGGACTAGGGTATCGTATCGCACGGATTCTTGGTGAACTATTGAGAGCCAGGAATGTGATCCTTACGCTGGTACTGAAACGTCGGGCACGGGGAGCGTTAGAGAAGACGTTGAAGGTAGAAACGGCATCCCTGAGAATGAAATTATATGTTGAGTAACATTGTAGAAGCTTCAAGAACGGTTCAACGATGTACCTTGGAGTAGACGTTGACGGCGAAGTGACAGACATTGTGACGGCACTGATTTCGTTGATCATCGGAGCGCTACTGGACCGCTTTAGGCTGACTATTGGACAGTCAACGTCCATGGCTGTGGAGACGTTCCACTGGACATTCATGAAAGATTCTACAGGCACTGAGCATAGACAGGAAGCACATTGGTAGCTTCACCAGGTTGTGATTCCACGGACGGTATTCCGTCCTTGATAAGCCGTCCTTTACAGACAGTCAGAAACCAGCTGCTGATCCCATAATGACATTTCCCATAATAGGCACTTTTGTGCTACGGGAAAACCACCCTGGCTCACGTTACCTCCAATTCACAGTAATTCTCAATGTACTATAATTCATGGATGTTTCAAATGAACCAAGGACTTCAATAAATTGCCTAGTAGCAAAAAAATACTCATAGGCAAGTATAATTTCCCATTATGCAAATTATCATTAGAAGCATATCTGAGTTTCATGTGATCGTAGTTCGTATCTTCCCAATTCCAAAGGTGCACCAGTCATACGATGATGTATCCTCAATGAAAACAGTTCAACACTCTAGCTGATCTAGTCGCAGGCTATACAATCTTGCAAGCAGCAGTTTCCAACGTACAACTATCCTGCCAGGATCGCAAACGTTCTAAACAGATACATAAATCCTTTCTTTACGGAAACATATATAAATCTTAACAAGAATCAAGCCTATCCCATTGTAAACGTTCATCGGCGAGTACGTTCCGCACGTGAGCTGCGCTCGATTCCAAGTTGTTTTTATCTATTAATTAATCTGCAAATAGCGGACGAACGCAGCTGCAGTACGGGCCAAGGAATTCCGTGAACGCAATACCAGGGAAACCAGAGGTTTTATCTCCTCGCAATCTGCTCTGCTTAAAGTCAGGATGTTGAGACTCACGATGGAAGTGAATGATAAAATCCCATAGCGTGTATTCCTGCCGAGGAGCGATCCGCATACGAACGAATGAACCCAACTAGCGAAGGAGCAACAGTCCTGATCAAGGAGCAGGATCAGCTGCGGTATATATTCGCGTTATTAAACTGAACGTGCTAGGCAATTTTGCAGGACCTTTCACGGTAGGTTCCCCTTTGGCTAAAGCTCGAGCAGGGGGCACGATGCGCCTGTACGAGGCATTCGTTTGTCACCAAAAAGTAGCAACGACTCCGCTGTCTTGTTCGATTGAGCACTGGTAGAAGCTCCGAAACCGGGTCCAAGTTGGGATTTGTGGGACAATTGACTCTGCTGATAAAACAGGTTAGGAGACTCCTCACACCCAGTTAGCATAGACTACATAGAAAATTAGACGAATACGTCAATGCCTACTTTTTTTTTATAATAGTGAGGATTCTAGTTTCATACAATGGACAAGGCCTCTTGAGTATTTCAACTGATCCCGTGTATCTAGTATTCGGTTGTTTCAAGCTAAATTATTTTCCGAGTGACTTTTAAACTAACCTCGTTTAGCGGTTTAAGTTATATGCTTTGATTCAGAAAAATGGAAGAGAAAGCTAATGCTGAAACCGTTCAATGTGAATTTTATAGTGATGCTGCTAAATATTGGGAAAAAATTCCAGCGACTGTCGATGGGATGTTAGGTGGCTTTGGATTTATTTCTCATACTGACATCGAAGGATCTGAATTGTTTCTCAGGTCCCTATTTAAGGTATTGTTGTTTATTTTTGTTTTTAGCGTTGGATTGATTCAAAATTTTTATTTTGGACTCTTCACAGCTTAACCGAGCACCTCAGAAAAATCGTGCTCTGGATTGCGGTGCTGGCATTGGTCGCATCACTAAAAATCTGTTAGTTAAACATTTTAAACAGGTAGATCTTGTCGAACAAAATCCAAAATTCTTAGAGGCAGCTAAAACTTATTTAGACACTTGCACTAGCAAAATTGGCACGTATTATCCACAAGGTAAATATTTATATTATGTAAATGTAAAATAGTATCTATACTAAATATTTTTCTTCAGGTTTACAAGACTTTTGTGCTTCCACAAAGCAATATGATGTTATATGGTGTCAATGGGTCTTAGGACACTTGCAGGATGATGATTTAATAGACTTTTTTTGTAACTGCCAGTAAGCTACATTTTTTTTCTATAGTACTCTAATCTGAGTACATGTTATCCTAATTTCATATTTCACAGAACAAGTCTGAGGGACAATGGTGTGATAGTAGTAAAGGAAAATGTGACTAGTTCAGACAAAATTGATATTGACTCGGAGGACTCTTCTGTGACCAGACCACTCAGAGAATTAAAATATGCCTTTGAGAAGGCAGGATTAATTTGTATTAAAGAACAGAAGCAAAAAAGCTTTCCAAGAGGACTTTATCCTGTTTATATGTTTGCATTAAGACCTGCGAAGACTGCTACCATAGAGTAATAGAGAATATTTTTAAAAAATTGTAATCTATTGTAAATTGGCTGGCTCCAATTTTAATAATTTTTTTACTAATAAACAAAATTAGCAAAGTGATATTTATTTTGGCCTTATTTTCTCATACATAAATCGCTGATTACCGTCCTGCATCGATGGATTTAGGAGTCTCTTCTTAACAGCATGAAAATGAGAGAGTGCGTACAGGTATAACTCATTTTCCATTTTCCACACAGTAGATTTCTCTATCTTCTCCACAGTCTCAGGAAGCGGATCCATCTTTTGAGTAGTTTGTCTCAAATGTGATTTATTACCTGAAGACGATATAAGAAAATAAGTATGACTCTTATTAAGATTATCAGCAGTAAAGACAAATAAAGATTGCAATATTACTGTGAAGAAAATGATCGTATGCTCCCTTAAAAAAACGTGGCAGTACAATTTCCAGAGTTTGTACAAACTCTGCTAATTCTTCGGTAACACCAACCAGAAGATAATGCTTTTCCAGATTTCTTTTGGCTTCTTCCAATGCCCACTTATTGCCAACTATCCTGAAATATAAATATTCATAGTATTTTAAATTATCTAAAATATATGAACGTGCATTAAAGTACTTGATAATACTCCAAAATGTTAATGACAGTACTTACCAGCATTGTGGATCATGGCCACAGAGAAAAGGAATTTGCAACCACATGTTATCAGGATCACAGTCAGCTTGGCCCACCTTGATACATTCATCGAACGTCTAAAACGAATATTTGTATACCTGAAGATATTTCTCCAACAATAAATAAATCTATTCTGATACTAACTTTTGTATCTCCGTGTTTCTTCCTAATGAGATGCGGTCTAAAATTATCTCCATATCGCAAGAAATAATAATAAGAAATGAATCTATCTAAAGGCTTGCGTAATAAATTTATATATAGCGGACTCTGCTTAACTCCAAATCTGGAATGGAGTAAAAGTTTAAAGAGATCGAAACCACCTCATACAAATTTCATACAAATGACACTCCCTTACTTGCCAAAATCTAAAAAAGCCATATGGCCATGATAAAATGCAGGTTTCATAACATCCCACTGAGTTACATTATTTACAAATTGCACCTATAAATAAATTTCAATGTAACAATTCTTATCGAAACAGAAGTTGATCGATAAATTAAAAATTACCTGATTAGGCAGCGTAAGAGTGTGCATATTATTGGTCACATTAATATGTAACGCATGATACTTGTTTTGCTTGCATAGATCATACGCTATACCAACAAAGCTTGTAGATCCTGTCTTAGGAACCCTGTTATAAATAACAATGGAATCATCAAGATGATTGTCTCGATGAATTTCCATAGCCGAAAGAGCATTGCTTTTTAGCTGATTCCGAATAAGAGTAACTGCCTCTTCTGAAAGTGGATGAATAAAAAATAAAAAATAATAACCTAGAACCGGTAGTTAATAAATCCACTTACGCAGTACTCTATTGCTTTCTTCTAAATAATTCAATTTAATTTTCAGGTACAGACACAGAGCTAAGAAAATTATCATAAAAATCCATTGAAATGGATAATTTCTTAATATCATTTTCTTCTACGATACTTATGGAGATACATAACCAAAATATTCACTGTCAAAAACAGTTAAATGTGACAGTTTACTAGTTATCCCCACTCACCATGCAGGTTGGGTAGTGGGGATGAACGTGGAATGTCGTTCCACAATCTATTAAATTAGAATCAAAATAAATCTTTTGACTCAGTTCTAAGTAAAATTATTTTTTAATAAATAACAAGAAGTAACAGTTTTAAAAGTTGTAATTTTATAATTGAGTCTGTGCTTTTTGTTACTTCATTCAATCTTGCATTAGTTTCACTGCACATTGACAGTTAAAAAAAATAATATTATTTTTGACTAACGTATTACATCAATGAGCTCGCACTGACATTTCCGTGATCCTCTTTCTCTTTCCTAAAGCAAAAGTGTGGCAAAATGGTTAGTGTGTACATCACCTCGTAATCCAAATATAATTGAAACATCCCCATTAAATTAAAGCAAATCATAAGACGGTGCCAATAATCTCGACAATAATGATAGAATGGTTCTATTATATTTCCAGTTCTTTCTCACATTAAATTTTAGGGAATAATCAAAATTTACCTATGCTTCTCCACCATGCCGAATGGTATCCATAAGTGAGACAAGAATAATTCTATAAGGAATTATTGTTGTAGTCTACAATGCCTGTAAATAACCCGTGTTTCGTTCTGCTTATGAGAAATATTATACGAGTAGAGAAAATTATAGTGAATTATGTAAAAAAAAACAAAAAGGCCAACACAAAATTGTGAGGTTAAAAGTGTATACATAGGAAGTACATAGTGTATCATAATGTTCTAGGGTAAGGTCAAGTGTTCCGAGTTGCGGACGAAGGACAAGAAGGAGCTGCTCAAGCAGCTGGAGGAGCTCAAAACTGAGCTAACCAACTTGAGGGTAGCCAAAGTTACCGGTGGGGCAGCATCCAAACTGTCGAAGATGTGAGTCTTGTAGATATAAGCTTATATTTGAGTGACGAACAACTCCTTCATGATTTACTTATTTATAGTCGCGTCGTCCGGAAGGCCATCGCGAGGGTGTATATTATCATGCACCAAAAGCAAAAGGAGAATCTTCGTTTGTTCTACAAGAACAAGAAGTACAAGCCCCTGGACCTGAGACCCAAGAAGACTCGTGCTCTCCGCAGAGTTCTCGCTCCTCACCAGGCGAGTCGTAAAACGCTGAAGGAGATCCGTAAGCGTTCCGCATTCCCAGTAAGGAAGTACGCGGTGAAGGTTTAAACCACCCTTTTTTAATGTATAAACACAAATCCGCAAATAAACATTTATTTACGGCAGCAACTTTATCTAATAATTTGAATCCTTGTCGTTTATTCGGAAACGCACGGTAGAATATCGATCGTCAATTAAGTATAGGCACATGGTGGAAATAAAAGAATGGCAAATAAGTTTAGAAAATTTTCAATGTCTATATACAGTCGTTACATTTCACGCTCCTGTGCTCTATGTCGATCGACAGCAATTAATGTCAGCTACAAGGTGATCAGTTTTCCGGAACACCAAGGACAAGGATGGAAATTGGGCTCGAGAATACAGGTATCTTTGCAATCTTTTATCTCCGTCAAGAGATCTAGGATTTGAGAAGTAGTTTCATCCTTGGGATGTACGACAGATTGGACCTCAGAAGTCTCCACAACAGAAGCATCAGGAACGTCAACATTGTCGTTACGGTCTCCTACAATTTGAATATTAAAAGAACACAATATTTATCCACGTAATGTGCCAATCTTATTAGTATCGAGCAATTAGTAAATGACTGACCTTCGTGATTGCTTTCTAAATTGTCCACAGGATTTTCAGTGGTAGATTTTTTACTAATAAGATTAGCAACGAGCACTTTAAGCTTGTGCAATTGTTCTTGCTGCTGATTTCTCTGTTCGATCAGCTGATAAAATGCTTCCTCTCGTTCTTTCTGTTTCTGATTCAAAATAGCACGTTGTCTCTGATAAAGGGTTATGTATTCTCCTATAGTTTCCGTCTCGCCCTGCAGCTGAAGGACCAAGTGTTCCAGTCTTTGCTTCTCGTCAGAGAGTTCTGCGATTTTTTCCATGGTGGTCTTGAACTTCTCTTCCAGTTTTTTTACAGCTTCGGCTTGAATACTGGGTTCCTCTTTCTCCACAGTTTGCGTAGAACTCTGAATCAGAGTTAAAGACGAATCATCTGCTTCATCCCCAGAATCGTTTACTGGTACATTTTCGACATCCTCGGAAACAGAAACATGCTGGTTGAGTAGTTGCTGATTCTCTCTCTTTAAAGTCTCAATGGTCTTCTGAAATATAAACTTTTATACTCTTGCAAATTAATAAAACCTAGACAGAAATATTCTTTACCTTCACGTTCGAGACTTCCTCGGGAACATTTTCAGGATTATCGAGATGTTTCTGTGCGAGTAGCTTCTGATTCTCCTTCTTTAAAATCTCAATAGTCTCCTAGCAATGCACAATAAATTGAAATACTCATTCGAATTAATAAAATGTTAAAACAAATAGTTTCTCAGCAAAGTAACCATACCAATGCTTTTTGGAGCTCCTGTTGCAAAGTGCTCGCATGATGAGACTGTGCCTGATAATGCTGCATCTGATCTGTGATTTGTGCCGTGTGAAGTTTTTCTTTCTCATATTCCACCAAGGCAGCTTCTTTAACGCGTAATTCCTCCCTCAGCTTCTCAATCTCTGATTCAAACTTGTTTAATTCAGCATTCAATTTCTTGCCGATACCCCGTTCAGCCTGTAACTGCTCGGTCAAGTCAAGCTTGCTGTTGCTCTAGAAATATGTAAGACACAATTATCATAAAGTTGTACATGTATTTGAAAATAGCAGAAACATTCACTCAAAGCATAAACTACATACCAGATGAACAAAAGCATCGTGCATTTCACCTAGTTGCTGTTTCAACTGATGATTTTGAGAAACCGCTCTGGATGCACCAATTTTTTCACTCTCAAGAGCCGTCACTAATTTTGACGCCTCCACGGCATCGCTTTTTATAGCTTGTAATTCCTCCAGCTCCTTTCTCAAGTTTTCTATTTCATTATCCTGAAATATTACAGGAAACACCGTCAGATTGGCTGTAGTAACGTCGCAGTACGTTTACAAACACTGTATTCTGACTTTTTCAATCAGAGCAAGCTGGACGCTGTGTTGATCCTGAAGAAGCTCATCGATGTTCTTCGTTAGGCTCTCTATCTGATTCTTGTAATCTTCTATCGGTGTCAAGGATTCCACTTTGTCCTTTTCGCGCTGCAACTGCTGCTCCATATCAGATAATCTATCAATGTAGCTCTGTTCCTTTAGTTCCAATTGCCTGATTAATTCTTTGTTCTTTTCTAACTAAAGAGAAATATTAAAGATAAGGTAACTTTTGTAATAATAAACTGCTTTCAATATTTGACAGTGGTACCTCTTTGAGTGCTGATTCGTATTGGCTGTTAATTGTACTCATATAATGTCCGTACTGCACACTAGCCTTTTCTTTATCCTCACTGACAGTCTTGAGAGTCTGACGAACCTGATTTAATTGCTGCTCCAAAGCAGCCACTGTAAGTCGTTGATTTTCAATGATGTCTGACTCTTGGGAATTGGTTAACTAGGTAAGAATAATGACGCTTTTACTGCTAAATTGTAAAATGATATCGCAGAGAAATTTTTCTAGCCATATTTTGTAGTACCTGCTGCACTTTAAGTTCGCATAGCGACAGCAAATCGTCTTTGTTTTTTAATTCCTGGCGAACACTCAGTAACTGGGTATTTTTCAGCTCTAAATTTTGCTTGAGCTCCGAAATTTCCAATTCGTAATCATCATTCTTTTTGCTATGTGAGATTTTCTTTTTAAGTTTCAGTCAATTGGATCAAGGAACACGTAAGACTGTTTATGGATTACCTGAGCTCACGGACTTTTTCCGACATTTCAGTGATCATCTGTTTCGTTGCTCCTTCTTTTGATTCAACATCGTTTGATATACTTCTGAGAGGTGTTAACTCTTTCTCAAGCTCACAGATACGTAACTGGGAAGATTTTAGTTTTGCACTGAGATCCTCTACTTCAGCTGTTCGATTAAAAAAAAATGATATTGAAAAAAGTTATATATCAGTAATTATACATTAATAAGATTAACGAATATTAACCAGATTTTTGCTTCGCTGTTGCCTGAACCTGTGTAAGGGCAGCTGCTAGTTCAGCTTTCTCGCCCACAAGAATTCCAGTGGTCTGAGCATGGACTTGCAACTGCTCTTTTAGCGGATTTAATTCCCTCAAAAGCTTCACTTCGAATTCCGCTTCCTTAGTTGCAAGAGTCGCTTCCAGTTCGGAAATTCTGCTATTCTGATAAAGAGTCAAAATGCATAGGTTTAATATTCACGAGGTAAATAATTAGAGGATAATGTATGCAAGTATTGGAGTGAATCAATGATACGAGGAAGGATGAATGATTTACTTACATACTGAGCCACTTGAATGTGCAATCGATTAACCAATTCTTTCTGTTCTTGAAGACTAGAAACTAGAAATTGATTCTGATATTCCAGATCAGAGGTATGGCCAGATTCATCATCGGCAGGGTGATCGACTAAGGCATTAGCCACTGCTGAAGCCATTTGTAAAAGTCGTTCTTTTTGCAGCGAAGCAGAATGGTTCAATGGCTGTTCCAATGTAACGGAACTTTCAACATTATTCTCATAATATTCAACATTAGCGGAACTATCAGTATTTTGTAAGGGGTCACTGTTTTGCAGAACATTTTCAGTTTGGGGAAACTCGAAATTCATGTGATTTTCATTACTCTGTGATATCAAACTCCCATCGGTACTGATGTTATATTCCTCTTTGTTATTAATGGCTGAACCCACTGTTTCACTGGAAGTATTAACAAAACAAGACTCCTCGACATGATCATTCGTGAAATGATCAAATAGCACTGGAGCTTCTTCAGGCCTTGTTTCAGGATTCTTAATTATTTCACTCGGACTTGGTACATCAGTTCCATTATTATGCAAGCAACCAACTGAGGAATCTTCGATCTACAGAACAAAAACAGAACATTAATGAACCTCACACTCGAAAGACTAAATGTCAAAAATATTTTTGACATTTTAGAGTGCAGACTAAATCAAAGAAATAGATTGAATGTATGAACTGTACAAGTGGCGGTGTTTCTTTTTGTAAATCATTCTGCTCTTTCATCGGTGCATCCTGGTGATGATTTTTCCTATTGAGTTGAAATTCCTTCAACTGCAAGCAAATATAAAAAATAATATCTTCTATACACACATCCTGAAATGTCACAGAGCAATACTATACCCTTTTTCTAGCCGCTAACAATTTCTCAGTTTTATTCATGTTCATGTCAGTACTATTATTTGCGACACGGGTCAATAAGGAACACAGTACAGGTTTATAAATTTTAATGATTTACATTGTCAATTAGAAAAATATTGCGACGTGACAGTCGTTTCCAGGTTATAACGTGACTCCATACGTGCCACTTCACCACTTTGAGCAATTGGCGTTCTAAAATCCATCGATTCAGCAACTTCAATAAGGTAGCGCGCGTGGATTACGTAAATTTCAAGCATCCATTCAAAGACAAGGCTGGCGCAGTAGAGTAAAATACCTTAGAGAAACTGTTACCAAAGAGAAGAAGATACAAGACTGATATAATTACAATTCCCCACAGTAATTACGTTTATTTATTATCAATCAGTTAATACCGTAGTGTCAGGCGATACCTCAGAAATAGCCTGAACAATACCATTTACCATACATACAAGATTCTCACGAATATCCAGGGTAATTAAGCGGTGACGCTTCACCAATCCAAGAATCTCATCCGCACTGGACAATTCGTTGCACCTTAATGACAAGACCTTTAAACTAAATAGGGTTGGAAATTGCTCGAGGGATTTTATTCCGTTACAGGACAATGACAGCTTTTTGCATTTTTGTAACGAGTGTAGACGATGCAGGGAGTTTGCCAAATTATTTCCGCATAAATTGACTTCACTGTAGAAACTGAGGTAATGTTCATTATACAAAAGCGTTAAATTATGATTAGACATGTCCAAAGATGTGGCCTCATTCGTTTTATCCTCTTGTAACCAAGTATTGTGCAAGACATAATCAATGAGATATTTGCTGCCTGTAATGATATAGTATTAACTAAGCTTACGAATGATGTTTTGGTAAAAGATCTATGATTAGTACTTACGCAAATCTTCATAGTAGTTTGAACGAAGTTTATCAATGGTTTTTAAGGCAGTGAAGTTTTCTAGAATATTTTTGTGGTATTTAGAGTCATTGATGTTTCTCATTAAGAATATTCCTGTTAATAAGGCCCATTTGTTATGCGGTTCCATCTGTACCAACTGCTGATAGCTTTCTAGTTGTTCCTGCAGTTGATTTAGATTGTGCTTCTCTTGAGACTTGATGTTTATCTTATATGTGAACGTTTCTCCATCCACTGAATGGAATGGATATTTGTCTTCATTGAGAATCAATTCCACTTTACTGTCGTCATTTAAGTTTATAAAAATTTCATTCGGAGGGGTGCTCCAGACTTTTGCAAACTTTGCATTATCGTGCGACTCCCAGTTTAAGGGAATATTGGTACCATCAACAAGTATGCTTAGATTTAAGGAATTGATTGCAACATCTTTGTGAAATACCACTGTTGCCGAAGTACTTGTTATTTGGGCCCTCCAAATTGGATTATTCATACTTTTACGACTATCCAAAAGCCATCTTTGGTAAAACCATGCACTTGAGTCATTAGGATCCGTAAATGTTGCATTCATAACGAGGTCAAGCTCTAGAAATCAAATAACAAGATCCTGTTATGAATGATACAATCATAGTGACAGTACTCTCATTGTATAATTTGTTCGGTACCTTCTTTATGTTTATCTGATTGAATAGGCAGTGCTCCAGTGTTATCAGGAAACATCTTAGAGAGTACTTTACTTCTATAATGCCAAGAGGAATAATTGGAAAAATTGTTTAGTATCTTTGTTGTGGAAAAATTAAACTCTTCCTCATCGGATATTCCAGCTTTTTGTACAACAAATAATCTATATTCCCAGCAATGAACTATAGAAAAAGATTGGAATAAATTGTAGAAATTGTAAACAATAAACATATAGACTTGTCAATTTTTATCATAGTATATAATTACTTACAATTTCTCTCATCATAATTCAGACACTTGGCACAAAGAGCCAATTCAGTTTCCCAATCAGGTTCAGATAAGCGCTCAATGACCCAGCATCTATGATGCCAAACATAATAAGACTTAGGATTTTCTCTGAGACAACATTCAGTCAGAGATAAATCTTTTTTCAAGCGTGTCTCACGTTCTTCGTTGCTCCTGTTAACCAGTAGAAGAAAGAAAAACATTCCTTTAGCAAAACCACAAAGTATAAAAACCTATAAATAACTGAATTAAGTACAATAAATTTACCAATCGTTCGCATCGAAAGCCTCTCTCCTGATATTCCATAATGTATAAATATCAGGATTCTTAACAACGATACGTTCAGTGACTAGAAGAAGCTCGTCATCATAAATCTTATCTCTTCTCTGAAAGACAAACAATACATGATACTGTTAGAATGAGTAAATTAGACCCAACGTGTAACAAGGACAACTCCACCTTCTGAAAAACCAAACTCATCCCAGCTTTGTACTCTGCAACCTTCTTCGCTCTCTCAACTTTTTTGATTTCCTCCTGCTCGGCAGTGGTTCGAACTTTGACACGTCCATGCTAAAAATATTATACAGATAATATAATCCTAGGATCCACATAGATCACGTATTCTTCGTCTTAAAGAAAAATTCAGTATACGGTATATTCGAATCCTTGGATATTCCAAGTCCTTTGTCAACAAACAACTCTTCTTTTTACCATTTTTATTGTATTAAACTTGCTCTCACGACACTCAACTGTCAAGCTTGATATAAAAGGTTATGCAGCATCACATACATGTGATTCGCATCCAACTCCAGTCCATCTATGAGAACATATTAAACACACTATTACGAAACAACAGCTAATAAAAAAAATAACAATAAAATCAACTGTTCCAAATATCGGTAACTTATCTGCGATCAATCAGCCAGAGAAGTTTAGTAAATTCCGTACAGAGCGCGGCAGCTTCGAACAATTTAATTAGTGGGAAAATTTTAAAAGGATAAAGTCACCCGACAGCTCCTCCTGAATACAGAAAGCATTGATACAAAAAAATCCAATCAACAAAAACAACCCCATCCGCTACAAGTACATTCACTAGAGTTCAATTAAATAAATAAAATACAGCCTCACGTAGTGCCACGACAATTTTCCCCAGGATGCCCTAACTTTCCATAAGCCACAATCTTCCCAAAAGCGTACAGGTCGGACTAAACGATGAAAGTACGTACCGGTCCACCGGAAAAATTCGCGTCACGTGGGAAAGCTGCAAGTGAAAGGAAAGCGAGCGTAGAACATCGGTTTTAATCGGTTGCAGAGAAGAACGATAGTATAGTCGTTGCAAAATTCCATTGAAGTAGCCGGTAGTAGGGGAATTACAAGAAGAACAAATAAATGAAAGACATGTCGGTGGGGCATCCTGGGTGAGCAACCAGCAAATGAAACGATCCCCAACCATCCTGATGGTACCCAAGTATAGTGAGACATACCTATATATGTATATCCATAGCCCTGAGTTCTGAGGACGACGATGCTGTGTTGGTAAAACGGTAGTAACATGCACACACGTATATATAATATATATATATATATATATAAGTATCCTCAACGAGTCCTCGAAGAAGATCCGAAGGGAGCTGGTGGGAGTAATTTAGGTTATTCGTAGCAGCAGGGAATGTGGGCCGAGTATATACCGGCTCATCACGATCGACCGACAGTTCATTCCATCTTTGTAATTCCACTTCGTAAGGTGGACATTGCTGGCTATTCGCAACTCGACGATCAATTCACCAGGACATCCACTAAGAGTCAGGTAAGTCGACTACGTAGCCGCGTAGATACAAGGATTATCGCGAGCTTCTGTGAAAATCCTCCTGACACGCACCTGTACACAACAATTAAATTTGATCAATCAAATCAAATCCTTATTAAAGTGTCAAGTGAGTGTCTGAGTATCAGTGTTCCGTATTCGCAAATTTGAGGGAAAGAAAAGGAAAAATCTGCATACAACATGCATACGTAGAGATTTTGCCAAAGAGACTTTCACGAGCCACTGACTCTTAATGACAACATCAGTAACAAGTTGCGTGCATTTACTGAAGGAGCATTGAACTCTCTTTTGTAATTCCTTAACGCAGCTTTAATTATGAACCTTGTGAAACACCACGTAGTAAACATCGATAGAACTTTTTAATAGGACCTACAGCTGCGTATACGTTATTTATAACACAAATTAGAGACTGTAATTAAAAATTTTCTATTATACTTTCATATTATGCCTGTTGATTAAATCGATTAGCTTTTAATTAAAGCTTTGACACTTGTATGAATTAATGTAAGAATAACGATTAAAAAATTGGCTTCAATTATATCGAATCAAAAACTTAACAGTAGTTGAACCTTCAGCCACCACGAAATATAAAGCCGGCCAGGTAACGGTTTGTTTTGCCAGGTTTCCTTAAGCGCAGCATCTTCTCACCAGGTTGAGTGCCATTGTCAATAGACTAAAAATTCCAGCCTTGATTCCCACCAGGGAACAAATTTCACAGAAGCATCTCATTTAATTTTTTTTTTTGTTCGTCTTTTATCCTTGTCCCTCTCGCGGCTTCTCCAGTCGCATTAAGAATCCATTGAATTGCTGTACTCTTGATTATTCTTTTGCCATCTTCCACGTTCCTCTCATGAAAACCGAACTCATTTTCTCTTTTGGTCTTTTTTACTTATGATTCATTTCTCCAAGAATCTTTTACCGGTACGAGTAACGGTATCGCTTCGAAAATTCGATTAATGACCTCAGGCGAGATTTGACAGTCTCACTGCCAGTACTATAACACATCCAGAGAGTCGAGGACCTATAACTTTCCTCCGCGTCTGACATAAATACTCCCTTTTGTATAATAACACGTTATTACATTTATATATGAATGAACGTGGCACCGCTAGACAGAAGTAGCACAGAGAGACTCAATAGTTAACGAGCGTAGAGCCAAAATGCGGTGAATCAATCGCCTACATTATAATTAAACTAAATAATCGGAACCTACATATAGTTTCACCAGTTAACAATTATCTATCAGTACACAGAAATTATTCACGAATAATTTTCTCTGGTTGGCAATATTTCCACATCAGAGCGCAAGACCCGATACAAGTAAGAAGCACGTTAACAACTAATGAAGCCACACAGTAGACAATTTTAATAAGTCATATATAAGCCTATGTGCAAGAGATCCACAAACACCAATGGTCTTAATGGTCATGGAGTAGAATAAATAAAAAGTCAATTAACCGGTGGTACAGTTGCTGGCATGTTTCCTGAATGGCTGTCAGAGCTTTGCAATTGAAAACCAAGAGAGAGAAAGAGCATTCCCCAGGTGACACCAAATTGGGAGACACTTTGGTTCAAATGGTAGAGTTATGGTATGGTAGGTCGCCAGACATTCCTGAATGCTTCGACGAAGACATCGTCGAGGGTCACTGGGCTCTCTACTTGTTCCCCACGCTATCTACCTACCTACCAACCTGTTTGACTGTGCGCCAGCCTGACTACTTCTGTCTGCCGCTACCACGGACTATCTCAAATAATATATCTACAGACATAAACACATCAGGAACACGGACTTCTTAGAAGCATACACTGCGTGTAACATATTGTATCTCTACACATGTATACTATACGTTGGAGGTACAAGAGGTACCGAAATCCATCGTGTGTGCCCAATATGTTAGAGGCACAAATGTGTATCTATATTAAAGGTCCAACAGGGTACGAAACTTGATCCTGTAGCGCAAGAGAGAGTCCAACGTTATTGTCGAGTCTTTTAACTTTAACTCATGAAGTAGGATGGCTCCGTATTCATTAGCATTGGCTCGGACGCGTTAGCTTGTGAAGTCATCCGTAGAATATAAATGCGGTACGATTTCCCGGACACCAGGAACTTTTCACGGATGATACAGTTTGCTTGGTAGTTTATATATTCTGTCCGGTAACAAGAATTAGGTTTGTTATTTAATTCAAAGGAGAAATTTTGTCAACGTTTACCAACCTTTATTCGGTACCTTGTATGACATAAGAGACACATGCTCTGTATCCATGACTTTCTATAGGATTATGCGTTCTGCAGTTTTCCCTTGCTCTTTCCGTGGTGCAACTTTTTTTCTTTTCATTTTGCTCGGCGTCAGGCAGATCGACCTGTCGCTGCTGGGTACGCGTAACTCGGTAAAATCCATTTGGTTGTTATATAAAAATTGTGCGATCACGTTTACCTGTCCACTTACTTGATGTATATGGTCGTCACTGGGATAACTGGATTTTATGTCCCAATTCGTACAGTAGGTATTGTCGAAATCCTCTTGTACCAATATGGGATCGATATATATCCGGGCAAGAAGAGAGAACTGGGCCAGCAAGTCAGCAAGTCAGCAAGTCAAGCCGGGAACGGCATTGTCTCGTCTTACTTGCTCGTGCACGATGCTCAGGATCCGTTAGGCTTTGACTATAGGAACACGAAGCGCAATACCGTAATCCAGATCTTTCTGTACTTATATTTCATCTCACGGATCGCTGTTAGGTGGCCATTATAAAATTTTGCACGTCAAACGAATTCCTGAATGCATATATGTATATTACAGGCTGGCGCGTCCCAGGTATATTTGATTTGGATGTCAGACAGAGGTTGAATTTCAGGAGGATTCGGGAACTTGTTTTCAAGAATCTGTAGGTATTTCATGAAAGAAAAATATAAAAATTAATATATTTAAATATTCAAATGACTGCGCTGTACCTGATGATATTTTTAAAGGAGTCACTATCCTTGTCACCTTCGTGCTTCTCATTCATATTGGTAAATCAAAATTGATATGGCCTTTTGAGTTCTCCTTGATGACTATTAACACGGTTTAACAATCGTCATGGCAATGATAAACCTCATTTTTTTTTCATAAACGGAATCTTTGCTTTCACTTGGTATTTATGAATCCAGGATGCTGCATCGTCTTCCTGGATGCATATAGGGCAATTCATCTCGGTGAAAATTATTCTCTGCTGCTGAATTGCTAAAGCATGCAGCAGGGACCTAGCGAGGATCTAAAAGATTAAAAAGAGCATTATATCCAAGGGAAAATAACAGTAATCCCGTAAAGATTGATACTCTTGCCGTGGTACACGAAAGAAAGTACATCTCGACGTTCTAAAATAAATTCTAACTCGTCCATTGTATCGAAGCAGGTATAATATCCCAAAGAGAAATTCCCTAGATACTAATTGTTTCTTAAACCATAATCAATTGACGCCTTGTATGCAGTCATACGATTTCACTTATACAATTATCAATTTAGAAGTTCTGGTACAGGAAGTAGAAGCAGTAAAGACGTCTTAAGGTCTGCGAATGTGCTTCGCTTATAATTCCCTTGACCGATTTTCTAAAAACTTTTAACAATAAGGCCTTAAAGTTACAATTTTAAGAAATACCTACCGCAGCATTACTTGCACGGTGCGTTATTGGCAAAGGGAATTATAACTGCGAGGATCCTTGAGGATTGGAAAGTGAGTGGCTCATTTAACACGCGAGATGAACAGCTTCGCTTTGCATCTTTCGAACAATTAAGATCAAGGTATAGATTTTTGACCTAGTCATTGACATAAGCATCCACTCGATCATCGATCCTCGATGACGAATCTTTCTCAATGAATAATTGGTAACCGTGAATACAAGCGACCATTGCCAGCAGGATCCTCGAAAGGCTTTAAACAAATAAGAATAAATATTTGTACAAGATATTATTGACCGTCTTTCTTTACTTTCCGTAGTAAGAGATGAGGGCCATTTATCTCTTGTTTCTCGGCATTGTCGCTGTCAGCGCGCAACGCCGTCTTGCCCTGCCGGATCCACGAAGTTGCGCCAACCGTGAGTGTTAATGGAATTAGCATAATTCTAGAAAATACGAATAATTTCATAATGCAACCAATGACATTCGATGCCATTTTATTTCATTTTAGGAGTACGTCATTCGACCTACAGGGATGCACGTGGTGTAGCGCACTCGTACTTCTTCAGCTGGGAACATCAGCCCACGAGGAGCTTGGAGGTCGACTGGTTGGACGCCCGTAACATTTGCCGTCGTCATT
Organism: Trachelus iudaicus; assembly: GCA_030142595.1. Lineage (NCBI taxonomy): Eukaryota > Metazoa > Arthropoda > Insecta > Hymenoptera > Cephidae > Trachelus > Trachelus iudaicus. Next base: position 230,890 of record JARQTH010000138.1, on the reverse strand, counting down.
GCATGGACGCCGTTTCCTTGGAAACGCCACAGGAGAATGATTTCATTAAGCAAAGAATCGCTCGCGGTAAGACAGTCCTGAAAGGAATAAAGAAAAGAATTCTCACCGAGAGATTTTAAAAAGTATTCTCAAAGACGAGCATTTAAAGATTCGAGGTATCAAAAGGTCCGTTGATGAATCCCATTCTCATCTATATAGACTCGAACTGACTTTCTCTCTAGTAGCACGGTCAGCCTAAAAAAAATAGATACGAAACAATATAGTCGATGCCCAGTACAGTAAAAGCACGTTAATGGATTATGCGTTTCGGTACGTGTGCAGTAATTACTTATATGTGTATATAGTAATGACCGATTACGACCCCGTTCGCAGTAGAATCGCGGAAATTGCGAAAGCGCCAGCATTGTTGTGGCGATTACGAAAATATAATTCTCCGCTCGAAATTACCCATTTTTTTCCATCCTCAGCCGAGAAATAATCTAATTTAAACGCCTCTCCTTTCTCACGGTGTAATAATTAAATCGGCGTAATTAGGAAGCGTCGTTTTCACAGGCGGGAATAATAAGTGTTCGCGATACCTTAAAAGTTAGGTTAGAATAATTTCGTCAGTCAACTTTACTCATGCTAATTACGGCTATTGTCTCGTCGTTTGATTTTAGGAAACGTCAAGTACATCTGGACTTCCGGTCGCAAGTGCAACTTCAATGGGTGCGACCGTCCGGATCTTCAGCCGCAAAACGTGAACGGATGGTTCTGGTCAGGTTCCGGTGCTAAAATTGGTCCTACGACTCAGCGCAATTCTGGCGACTGGAGCAATACCGGTGGCTATGGGCAACCGCAGCCTGACAACAGGGAAGCTGCTCAGGTGAGAATTATTGAAAATTACAGGTTGCGACCCAACGAAGTGAACGCGAGAATAATTTGGTCGTTCGAAAAGATCATTTCACCCTTTTAAATAGTAATTTATGTGTATATATATACGTCTGTATATATAGGACGCGTGCGTACTTTCACCCAGGAGTTTCTATATGCCATTTTTTAATCCACAGGGCAACGACGAGTCTTGCCTCTCGATCCTGAACAATTTTTACAACGACGGAATCAAGTGGCACGACGTTGCCTGCCATCACGTCAAGCCATTCGTATGCGAGGACAGCGACGAACTTTTGAACTTTGTCGCATCGCGAAATCCTGGTATTCGCCTTTAAGAAGACTTTGGAAAATTTCAATTAGACGGTCGCGCCGTACCGTAATTGTACTTTATAAGAACGTTCTAATCATCGCGATTACTTTAGTTTATTTATATCACACTAACCTTTATGATAAGCGAGGAGTTATCGTTAATAAGACAGTCTGCAAAGCTACATGTACAATTTTGTATGTTCCCCCTTTTTTTTTTCGTATAAAAAATAAATATGCTGCTATCACACGTAGCAAGTAGTACCTGCAGATTTGGAAAGTTTATTTATTATACTGACGACTATTTATTTTATATCCTTGACTTTTACCGAATTTTAGGCTAAATGTGAGATGTTATTATATAATTTTATTAATACCAAATTTCCAAAACCCACCGATCGTACATTCTACTTCGCCTGTGCTAGCGCCATTGTGCTTTGTTGCAAAGAAGATTTCTTGGTTATCGACGAAATTTGTCAGTCGGTAATATATCGACGGGTGTGACCGTTGCTTGTGGCGCCATCTTGTAACTACAAGCGCCACCGTATAAATCAGCTTGGAACTAAAGGCAAATAGGCCAGCTGTCATTTGTGTTTTGTAACAATCTTACAACAGCATTTTTGGAGTTTCTGTCAAACCTGTTTGTCCTTAGTCTACGACTTCTCTTTCTAGATAATTAATTACGAAAAAGGCAATAACAATGAAGCCTACTCTCGTGGCTGACGAAATGTTCCCAGAAGGAGCTGGACCGTACATGGATCTCGAGGAGGTAAAACCAGTTAAAATTCACTTATGAATTTTAAAAGGGAAAACATTACGTTTCCGTCCTACATGGCACTTTTAAAATGCTTATTCTTCAGGCAGGAGGGTCCAGTGGACTCTTAATGGACCTAGCCGCGAACGAGAAAGCTGTGCACGCTGATTTTTTCAACGGTAACGATCAACCTCAAAACATAACCTCAAAAACGTATTAAATCGTATGAAAAAATCTTTCAGATTTCGACGATCTTTACGACGACGACGACTTGGATTGAATATAAGGAACAGAGATTGTATGTATAAAGTTGTAACGGATCGCGTATAAGTAAATGCTAAAAGACGTAATATCAAAATAAACTTACACACTCTCGTATGTTTTTTCTCAGTTTTTATTTTCTCTGCATATAACGCACAAAGTTATACGCTCTTATCTTATAGACAGGCGTTTACGTACACGTATACGTAAGCAAAATCGACGTACTAAAAGTATCATGTAAATGGTCTCGTCCGCTGCACGTCTACGTGTACGCACGATCGAAATCCAACATTCTCATGATAATGGTATTACAATTTATTTAAACCTCCGGGTTCGAGCAGAGAACACGCGTCCCCAACAGATAGTGATAGCCGTGTCCCACCCGCGTCGTACCAGAGAATAGTACAATGAAATCGTTTATAAACGTGCCATAAGAAAAATGAGTAGTAGTAGTTAATATTTTTTTTTTTATACACGTACTGGTAGGTAATGCGTAATAAGATTAAAGATAATTCTTTATAATACATACGTACTAGCCGTAGAAACCAGTGAGACGATGCACGATTAAAATTAGCACCGAGTTTCAGTCACTCTGCACGTCCGCGGTTTTTTTCTTTAAATTCATTCCTCCAGTGAAACAGATGATTTCAAATTTACTCTCCATTCCCCTCTTCCTTCCTCCTTGTCTCATTATTTTCTTTGTGTTCAAATTCCTTTTCATTTTCTCTTACGCAATTCAATCTCCGTGTTGCTTCCCTCTTCCCTACCCTATACTCGTGGCTCATCCTCTCCCGTATCTCTTAAATCCGTACCGCTCTCGGTCCTCGGATCCTACCGAGGTAATTCCTAGTAGAAGGCCAAATCCTCGCGAGAATTTCGCCAGGATACGACGTCGCCTCGAGCACCACCTGGATGCTAGTTGACCTCCAGATCACTGTCTACCTGATCGTCCTGGTCACTCTCCTCGTCCTCGTCCTCCTCCTCGGAATAGTACTGAGAGGGTGGCGAGAGAGGATCTTCCGATAAGGATGTGTGTGACGAGGATGGCGGCCGTGAACCGGAACTTTCCAATTTGATTTCCAACTCGTCCATCGAAGTACTCGGTCCGGGAATGGTCACTGGTATAAATTTTTCCAGATCGCCAGACGCGAGTTCTATGAAAATATACATGATCACTACCTTCGTAGGGGACTTGCAAAGATCCAGAACTATACGAAAGTAAAGCCTTTTGCCATTTTACAGCTACAGTAATTATATTGTGCGATGCGGTTAACCTCATTGCCGAACCACTTCGATTATAGATGGTACACTTATTTATCTACAACTTGTCTCGTACTAGAAAAGACTGTTCTGTGTAAAGTAATGATGTACTTACGTTCTACGTATTTCTCAAGGGACTTGGGCACCATTGATTTTGCTTTTCGTAAATCCTCTTCGCAGCACTCTCCTTTCTCCAAACCTGCACAAGAGTTTTGTCAAGGGTAACCGATGATGTTGGACAGAGACTCTTCATACGAGTGATGATAAAACTTACCAAAAGCCAGACCCATGCGTTTCAGAACTTCTATGTCGTCGTGGATTTCGAACTTATCGTTAAAGTTAAACAGGTACTCGGTTCTGAAAGTAATGGACATTATCATTAAAAATTCATTTTAACGTGGATCAATGAGATTCACGTGGAATTGAAGTATTTTTGATTTTACTTGTCGTTCGAAATGCTGCAGTCTATGACAGTCTTTTTGCCGGTGTTGACTATGAGGAAGGGCAACTGTATTGCTGAGTTTGGCTTAGGTGGACCTTCGAAACTTTCGTTTAAGCGATTTCGCTCAACGAGGTTCTTGAAGGAGATGTGTTGAAGAATTAACTGATGCAGATGCTGCGTCTTTGCTTTGATCTTTTCGATTTTCTTTTTCTTGTCCTTCTCCAAAGCGAGACACTCTTGAAGTGAATTTGTCGGTAACCCTAACCATCTGATTTCTTTCTTTTCTTTGGAAATGATGTTCATTGCCATGAGAACATTGAGCGCGTCATAAACACGTCTTCTAATATTCTTTTGATCATATTGCTATAACATAAAAAAGATTATTTCCAATAACAATGGAAGAAGGGCTTATCGTAATCTGTGCAGATTTTTTTATATGAAACGTTATCGAATGTCTTATTTCAAACCTGATCTGTCAAGGAGTTTATGTGAGCCGGATTTGTGAATTCCCCGACGAGTTCGTCGGCTACCTCGTTGTAAGACGTTGTACCTTTTTTCTTAACTTTCTCGCAAACTTTCATAGAGAAGTGTCTTAGACCCTTTCCAACCTTTTCTGTTTTCCTTCGTTTGCTAAAAAATTTCAAATGAAATTTCTATTCAGTTAAAATCATACTTACTCGTTTTAGTTATAGAAAATTAGTATTACTCTGGGACAAAATCGCCACTCTCTGTATCCTGACGTTTTCTAGAGCCACTATGATCTAATATGGGACTGATGAATGTCTTTCCAGTTGAATCTTTGATAACTTGTTGACTGCCAGTTTGTTGCTGCTGCTGCTGTTGTGACACTATAGCCTGCTTTATGTCACTCTAAAAAATTTTAAATAACAGTCAAGTCTTATTGCCATAAACATTTCTGATTCATCTATGAACAAAACATTTGTTTAATTCACCATTTGAGCTGATGATAGTTGTATAGTTTTGGTCATCACTGATTCCCCTGGTTTAACAGTAGGCATCTTTGCATTTTGTAACGGTATTGTAACCAACCCTGTGAAAGGCAAATTTCTATAGAAATCTATTATTGAGACCCAAGGCTTCTTGTATAAGAGATACTCACGTTGGCCAGGAATTGAAGGAGTTTGTAAACTGATAGTCCTAAGGACTTGTGTACCAGATGATAAGATCTGGATAAAACAATTAAAGATTGTACAAATCAATTGCATAAATTGTTGTATTAAACAGGGTAGGTACATGATAGTACAAGATAACTACATACCTGAGAGTCTTGACCAGGGCTCTTGAAAACCTTGAGGTTACTTGTGTTTGTGGTGCCAACTAAACCACCAAGTGTTTTATTAGGCGTGCTCTGCACGACTTTGATCACTTGTGGATGTCCTGGAGAAGATATATAGACTGAGCCAAAGCTTATTATACCATACAATAAGATTTGTAAATGACTAGTAGAAGGAACTGTATAATTATTTATGTTCTATATTTGCAATATATATTGTACAAAGGTCAATAGACCTGATAGTAAATTAAAATTTTATATCAATGCAAAAAAGAAAGGTAGAGACTACCATTATTGAATCAGTCTTGATCACTCAACAATGAAGAAAGATACACAGCTAAAAATTATATTTCCTATGAAAAATGAAATAACATTACAATGTAAATATGAAGAAACAGCCTGGTGCTGTATTTAACGTAAATTATTATCTCTAACCTATTGATCAGAATAAATTTAGGAAAGACTGAATATTGAGTAACAGAGCACATAATACTAGCACAAGTTTTCTCAAGCTTACAGAACAAAGTTGTCTGGTTTCAGTGATAACAGGTTAAAACCAGAGCATGTGAAATGATATAATTGCAAGTGAAAAGCTACTGATTACACCGGAAAATAATACATTGAACGGAAGCACGTTTTCTCATTGCCAGAGGATTTCAAGGAATTTTCTAAGGGCGGTCCAGGATCCCGTATGGAGGAGCAGGAAGTATTTTGGGTTGGGTAATTCATCAGGAAATTCAGCATAAATCCCAAAACGAATTGATGGCCTGCTGAAAGGTATGAAATACGTATAGCGCGGCATTAAATAGAGCCAGGAAACATTACGACACGACGACCATACATGCCTCGCGTTGGCGCGCGTACTTGCTCGACTTACCGTTGGCATCGTGTATGAGGAAATTCATCGTTTTATTTTGCTGCGTCATCACTGATACCTTGGGTACGATTTGACGTGAAAAAGAGTCCCGTAGATCAACGGAAAATCACGGGAAAATAAAAAGATCATAAGGGCAGTAGCTCGTGCGGGGCCGACGTATCACCAAAATGGCGACTTCAGCAGGGCAACGTTTCCTCACGAAATAACCGACTAATGCCACGTAAGATATCACGCCGCTTTACGTATTATCAAACTAGACCGATTACACTTTCCAAATACAGTGAGCATGCTTTTTAGAACTTTCTCACGACAACGCACAGCCTCCGGAAAATCCAGCTTTTTCCTGCAAATAGAGCGGAGACGAGCTTGGCGGCAGGACAAAGCTAAACAGCTGATTGGCCCGCACTAGTCACGTGGTCCGCTCCGATCCAGTCCGGAATATACACTGCGAACTTGTCAACGGATCGCACGCACCTAACTATTAAACCCAAAAACGTTAACTACGCAGCAACTCCAAGATAAGAAACCAAGGAGTTGTATAACTGTCAGCTGAAAATGCGACGTATTAATGCCAAGTAATAGTTTGCCATTTACAATCTACACTCGATTCAAAGATCCCTCAGGAGCTATACTTTGACTGTAAAATTTTTAATGAATAGAAAACATGTTTTTCTTTTAAAATACATCATAAACTCCATAAATCCACTTACTCCATTCTCATGACGCTTTCCTACTCTTCCTTATTTCTTGCACCATGGTTTCTCGTTGAATACTGCGTACTCTAACGGGATACATTTGAATCTGTTTGTTTTGAACACGTGACTTTTTTGGGGAATTTGAAAATGGACAAGCTCGTACGATTTTGGTACTAGGATCGAGGGATCTTTTTTTTGGCTAGATGGAACTCTGGATAGAGTTTTGTTGCTTTCAATCTAGAATGTTTTATAGTCGATGATCTAGATTTATCCAATGATGTGCTGTTTCAGTTCCGGTCCGTTGTTCCTTTGCAATAGACAGGACCGGTAAAATGGACGGTATAGCATCCCGAGCACACGATCATATTTTAGAGGTGATATTTTCGTACCTGGACCTTCATGATTTGAGAAACTGTTCATTGGTGTGTAAAAACTGGTATAGATTTCTCAATGATGAGAATAATGACTTCTGGCGGATGCAATGCATCAGAATACTCTCTGAGGAGGCACTCACTTCAGATTTACTATCCTCGGTGCCGACTTTTAAAGCCAAAGTTCGGGCTTTTTATCATGCTTGGAATCCTAATGACTGTTCCCGCAATATTTACATCAAGCCCAATGGATTCACCTTGCATAGGTATACGATAAGTTATATATTAAAAGTTTCGTTGCTCCGAAACTGATAGTGTCAAAGTGAGCTGTCAAAAAATTTCTGTAAATCGTCGTATCGTTAACAATTCTTATTTTACGTTTAATATCGTTTGATATTTTGTAAAGTTTGATAGAGCACGCTATACTTGATACGTGGACAATATTTCCAAAGTAATTTCTGTTAGAAAGAAGAAAAAGTTGTGTCAACTTGACAGTTTCTATTATAAAGTCATTGTATCACCTTCCTGTTTATATCTGTGTGTAGCTGTGCATGGGTGCTTTGCAAGCTTGAATGGTGACTATGAAATTTTTTTAGAAATCCCGTGGCACAGACTACGGATGCTTCTAGAGGGAAGATAGGATTCAGACACGGTCGTCATGCGTGGGAAGTAATTTGGGAAGGTCCGTTAGGCACGGTCGCAGTAATAGGAATTGCCACCAAGGAAGCACCATTATTAGGTAAAGGTTATGTCGCGCTCCTTGGATCTGATGAACAATCCTGGGGCTGGAATCTTGTCGATAACGATCTACTACATAATGGTGTTGCACAAGGGAATTATCCCTTGCTCAATAATGCACCCAAGTATCAGGCAAGACTTTTCTCATGATAGAATTCATAAAGATGCGCCAGTGACTGAAACCATTTCTATCGGTATAAACTTCCAGGTTGGAGAAAGAATCAGGGTAATACTTGATTGCGATGACAATACCTTGTCATTTGAAAAAAACAATGAGTTTTTAGGTGTTGCATTCCGAGGTAAATATAATCGCACACCTATCCATTGGCAATAAACTTTAAGTTTCTAATGTCATTTTCTTATCAGGGTTACCAGACAAAAGATTATATCCATCGGTCTCTGCAGTATATGGAAAAACTGAAATTTTCATGGTGTACCTAGGACCTCCTTTGGATGGCTAACGATTCCAGACCGGTGATGGAACGGCATCCCCAAGGAGCGTAATTACCAAGTACAGAACAAGTACTAAGAACACGGTACGAGTGCACAACTACGTGCTGCATAATTTTACTATATAAAATTTCCAGATCGACCATTGGCGACGATATTCCCTGGACGGAAACGCGCGTTGGTCGCTTTGGTCACTTAAATAATTGCCTCGATCAAATTGTGCATAGTCCAAGTCCGACGTAGCCGTAAGTTCTTCGAAAGATATACAAGGAATGCTTATCTTGCGGCGAATAAAGCGACTTTCCTTTCGTTAAGGATCCACTACTTGCTCGCACACAGAAGAGAAACAAAATAACAGCTTTCATTTTCGCCTTTACGCTAAAGAAAAATTTTAATTAACTCACCCTAAATCGATTCCTGCCGATACGGAGAAGGATATAAGAAAATTAATGAAGAGGAAGGATACAATATGCAGCGATACTTGCTTGTTTCCTCTTAACGACATTATTAGTCTCTTCTTCTTGTAGATTATGGGAGCGCTGTACATTGAATAATTTATACATTACCAATTTTTTACATGATCAAAATTGAACGGCACCCGATGCGCGTGTATAGTGTGACTCAAAATTATGAATAAGAATATTGGATCTGCGTGGTGTGCGTGCTGTACGCATCAGTCGTACAATTGAAAGACGAAGTAACGGCGGTAGCGAGAACACTTTTAATGTACATATTTATATTATATTAACGATACATCGTAAACTGTATTTATTATCGTAAGTAGGATCTTGTCGCATTATTTTTTCTAAACTTTTGTACAGAATTGTGTACATAGCGATTGCGAGAGAATGTTTGAGAAATAAACTTTTACCCTCGTACAATAACGAGAAACTACGTGACGAGATGGCTTTTCGTTCGTTCGAAACTAATCAATCAAGTCGACAGTGAGTTCAATTATTTCCATAAGGTTAAGTATCGCGCGTCTGACACCCTTGTATTTTGCAATTCTGTCCAAAGGTTGATTTCATTTTTTTTTTTTTTTTTTTTTTTTTCAAAGACACGGTGCATCCCGTATTTTCGGTATAGAGTGGATAAGAATATTTAAAAGCGAGAAACGAGGATGTTTTATCGTTTTGGAACGAATGTACGGCCATATGTAAATAAATCATTTTTTTTAAACGATAACTGATTGAAACTTAAGGCCTTGTAGAGAACAGAGCCATCGACCTTATCGCAATTGCAGTTATATCTATCCTCGAAGTTCCTATTGAACTTTCAACTTTATTACAATAATCTTAAGTTACTAATAGTGATTGATTTTTTTTTTTAATATGTTCTTTTGATTCATTACATTCACCGGACACGTGCATCTTCATAACTCGTCCATTGGAATAAGTACTTGAGAGTGTAAAGTGCAAATTTCGCTAGTGACTAGTATTCGTTGCTCTTGAGGCAAGAGTGGCAAACCGAAACCTAATGAGATTTCATCTATTAGATTATTAAATTTAATCTTTTTTTTTTCAATCTAGAGATTCTTCGCTATATACGTTGAATAATTTTCTGTTAATCAACATGCCTACGAGCATTGTCAATGTCAGCCGACTCTTGCCGATCGTTCTTGGTAATTTCTCGTGGAATTGGAAGTTCCAACGACGACTTTACTCGTGTCAGAGGAAATTTTGTGATAAAAAAGTCAGCGGAATAAGAGAGGAGTTTGCACAGGATAGGGCAGAGAAAAGCCTGGTGCACGAAAGCCCATAAACGATAATTTGGACCCTCAAAGGGATCCAGGACTGCCGGACACAGCATGTGACTAAGATTGACTTGTACGGGCTGCAAAAAAAATGTTGTATTTGTCGGGATAATTATTCGATTTTCTAAGGTTAGTATTACTTACCAAAGCAAAGGCTTGGAGCACCAGGAAATGATAAGCAAGATTAATTGCATAGCTGAGAACAGACCAGCTTGGATCCCGCAGAGGCTCAACATTATAGACACCTGCAAGAAGCATTGGAAAATATAGTTTCCAAGCTGTGTATTGATTTTAAATGTCGAAACATCGGGGTAGTTCTATTGTTTAAAAAAGAGAGCAGTTACCTCCGAGCCTAAATAAATAATACGGTATAACAACCATCAATCCATGTTGAATATAGTACATAGCTTTGTCTGCAAAAATCTGTAATGATCAAAATGTTAGTATTCAGCACAATATTATATAGTTTTCACAGCTCATTACCTGTCGAGATTCCGTTTCAGGAAACATGTAAGCTAGTACAGGTCCATTCATAAAATTTAAATGTATTCTAAAGAGAGCGGTGACAAACCTGCTTGGTTTAGCACTAAGCAGATACAATTGAACCGCAGTAATAACATGGCAAGGATTTAATAAGTAAATCACAGTCCTGCTGGTAAACTTGAAACCAATTTCCATCCCAAGTATCAGCGACATAAAGATCAATAAAAATCTTCTTCCAACTCGATCATGATCAATCTGAACAGATTTTGGTAGGCTGATGCGCCGGAGAGCCCAGGTACCAGTAACGACAATAAATATCGTGATAAAGATAGTCTCCAGGATTTTTCGACTCGGTGACAAGTAATAAGCACAGTCCGGTCCAACATTGCGTGGGATCGAACTGTTTACACCACTGTAAGCCCATTCAAACATTGTCCGATAAGTTTACAGCACCCTGAGCCTGAAATCAAATCCAAGTGCAATGTATTACACACAAAAAGAGGCCAAATAAATCTCTTAATTCCTTAATAACAGTTTAATGACTCCAAAGCATAGTTTCCTGACATTATGTATCCCACCTGAAGATTAGATAAAACCCAATCTTCCAATAAAAAAGTAATAAATACAGATATAATTGTAATCCTGTCATAAATCAATTTTTTTTTAATATGTCAAAAAATTCGAAGTGACATTTTTTCCCTAAGATCAACACCACATCTAATCAAATTATCATATCACTTTCAGGTTAATACACAAAAAGAACAGTAGAACCAGAATACATCCCAAGCATGAAAGTCTACTTACAACCATTCAAATTGTTACCTTCCTTATTCCTTCGTCGAGAAAATCCACTTTTCCTCGACCACGTCTTCGTGGCTCATCAGTTCATCCAGCGCATACTCGGGACACTAGTGCCTTGCTTTATGCATATAAATACGTATGCATGTGTATATATATATATATAACAAAGATTGCGGATGTTACTTATGCTTATTTAAAAATACATATATTTTTAGATTATCCTTTAAAATATTTTAGACTATCGATCTGTATGACACAGCTGTTCCACGAAGAATACTTAAAGATGTTTCCAGTTGCTTGAAAATCAATTGCAATAAAATAATTAAAATGATAAGCAACCAAAGAGATAATCATACGCCAAAATAAGAATATAAGTGCTACGTGGAGCTATACTTGTTCTTACGTAATTGATGACAAGCAAATAAATGATCCTTTGACATTTTCTCCATTTACGGAAACATTATAACTCTTGTGCCATTCGGAATTCACAAAATACGATCAGTCGAGCATTACTTGGAATTCCCTTCTCCCGATGCATCCTCTTGCAGACTCTCTATCAGAGACAGATATAGAATACTTTGTAATTAAATCAAGAAAGAAAAAAAAAAGGGTGTCAATTTAGAGGATGGAGCAGGATATATTTATACAAACTCTCCAGACTCAACGTTGATATCAATGACACAAATTATCTGTTCTCATAATATGTATCTTTATTTATGCCTTAGCACCCGTTCAAACAAGACAGGTGTGTAATCCAAAAATTAGTACTTCATTTATATTATATACAACTTTGTTTCTTTTTCAAAAAGGCTTTTATCTACCACATACTCGACCCACGATGACTTCCCATTTACTCAGTCTTGCGACGCTCGCACGCGAAGCAGCGCGAAGCAAAGGAGGTAATGGACTTATTAAATGAAAACAAAAAAAGAAAATAAAACAGCATTATGTAAGATCAAAGAAAAGAGTCCCATGCCATGTGAAACCCCTGATCTCGCAGTTTCAGTTTCACTGGCAAAATTCTCCGTTAATGACAATTCCTATATAACATATACAAGCTGGAGCATTTACACTGACCAGATTGATTTTTTTCGGAAACGAAGCCAGACAGAAAAAAAGTCTCCCAGACATTAGATGTAAGATTTCAAGGGAGACCAAAGATTATGTTATTGAATTCCTTTCTGAGTGCAGCGTTAAGATAATTCCAAGTCTTTCATTTCTTCTTGTCACTTCCAAAAAAAATCGATCTGATCGCTACAAATGCCCCACCCTGTACATACTTTTTTTTTCGTTTCGCGCTGCTTCCCAAAAACGAACCACAACACTCGAAGCATCGAAGTTAGCTGAGAGTGAGAAAGAAACAATTTTTTTTCACGCATGTCTACGCGTAACACGTAACTCTATTGAGTGATACAGTGTAATAAATTTACGTACTGCGAATGCATACATAATGTTGCACACTGCTTCGAACGCTCTTCTTAGAAAGAAAATGTAAAAGAAGACAAACCATAAAAGTTATATCACGAAATAAAGCACAACGAACGTTCTCCGCGGGAGTCCTTAGTTTTTTAAATCATTTCTCATTGAAATAAAAAGAGATTCTTGTTACTTAAGAACTGATAGCTACACTATTTTTTTTTTAGCAATTTCATTGGTACACACTTCTTGTAATTTCCTTCTGCGGAGCTTGAGACAAGACGAGCTATCTTTATTGTTCCATTGGAAACTCCAGTGGGCTTCGTTGAAACATTTTCCTTCTTCTTTGCTTTCGTTATAGCTTCTGATGTAAAAGTTGTCGATACATGAAAAGAACGTCCGCGGCAGAGTCGAGCAACGTGCGAAACACACGAGGGACAGATTATTTCTTAGTGTAGCAAAGACTTGTTGATAAAGACGAAAATAATTCGTACGGTAGAGGGCATATTGTAATGTAATTAATAGAAAACCTGGAACTTTTCCAGATTACATGCTAAGGTAGCCACGTGCCTGGTTACGTCTACGTCCCACCAGATAGGCAACCAGAACAATGACAACTAGAACCGCCAGTGCGCAGCCTACGGCAATCGGTACAATGTCTGGGGTATCGAATGCGCAATCTTCGGCTGAAAATAGAAAAGAAGAATATTAATGTTTAATACAACAGTCAATATGCAATGTTAGCTTTGTCAGATTCTCAAGTAATTTTATCACTGATTACCGAAACCAAAGGTGGTGCTGTTATCTCCACGGAACGCTTGGAATTGCAGATCGTCGACTTTCAGGAATCCTACAGTCTCATTGTGTCCTTCAGCAGTGAGATTAAGTGTTTGAACTTTGAGACACCGGTAGGAATTGCTCAGAGAAGTGCTGAATTGGTGAGGCTCGTGAATCAGTTTGACGGGAGTGTCTGTAAAAGATGAAAGAAAAAAGAAAATCATAGTACTTAGGGATATCGTTAATTTTTTATATCCTCGTGAAGATCATTAACAGTATAAAAATATTCATAAGACTTAGTAGTCGCAGTCGCTAAACTTATGATTGGAGAGAAGAATGTTACAAAGAAAACTAGAGACATAATGACACTTCCGTTTTCTTCAGAATATCATGCGTTTTACTGGGTCGTAGATTGATAGTCTTTTACTGTTAATTTTATTGATTCCCTCAAGGCATTAAATGGATTTCATGATAGCCAAAAATGCAATCTTGGGGATTATTGGTTTATTACAACACTCTCTGCATGCATATAATAAATTATGCAGCTCATGATGCATAAAATTCAATGACTCATGAGATTATCAATCGCATATCGCGTTAATTAGTGTCAAATGAACTTCATAATTATTTATGATTCTTTTTTCTTTTTAACGATAATTTTCTTTATTACTTTGTGATGCATGAAAACTGTTCTTGGTTCAGCGCGATTTTTACATTTTGTTTATTGTACTTACCGGTAGTAATGTTGGGGAAATTTCGAGCATCTAATATCACCTCGAGGTGATGAAGAGAATATTGCTTCGTAGTGCTATTTTGAACGAAATGCAAGGTCAGGCTATTATTTACGGTTGTAGAAGTATTCCACGATAGGGTCAAGTTTTGCTCAACACTTCCGCAAACACCAGTGGCCAAAGTCTTGTTATCAGCAGGAAGATCCACCTCTTGATAAGTTTCCTAAACGACAAGAACTTATTAGTAATACATATGTAATTGTTTCTAAACCAATAATGAAAAATTACATGAAATGTTTATAAAGACAGTGAGTAAATATCATAATTGAGTCCATCCTTACATTTTGATCTTTGGTTGTATAAGAGACATTGAACTGCACAGCCATTTCTATGACGATACACGTTGCGTTTGTTCCATTAACAGTCCACATACCAGCAGTGGGTGCTGGTACAGGTGCAGGAGTAGTAGAAGTTTGTGGTACAGGAGTCGTAGTAGTGGTTGGTACAGGAGTCGTAGTAGTGGTTGGTACAGGAGTCGTAGTAGTGTGTGGTACAGGAGTCGTAGTAGTTTGTGGTGCAGGAGTCGTAGTAGTTTGTGGTGCAGGAGTCGTAGTAGTTTGTGGTGCAGGAGTCGTAGTAGTTTTTGGTGCAGGAGTCGTAGTAGTTGGTGGTGCAGGAGTCGTAGTAGTTTGCGGTATAGCAGTCGTGGTTGTATTCATTATTACAGGCACAATATCTCCAACTCCAGGCACAATGCGAACTTCTGTTGAACAATAAAGACAAGAATTAAAATAACTTCCGTTTTTAAAAATCTAATAATATCAGCAACAATGTCGAACATCATACTGTATATTTCATAAACATAAAATATTTCTGACAGTTTACTTTAAAAGTAGTCAATAATGAGCTATCAGAATGACCATTTGACCATTCACCCAAACTGAATTATTGCAACACAAATAGAACTTAACCATTGAACACAAGAATAATACAGGAGTGAATTAAACTCAATCGATCACTAAGAATTAACATTCTCGTCTAACTTCAATAAGTTTACTGAAGAAAACGAGGCTGAGCTGCTCCTTGTCTGACAATGTATAGAAACTATACAGCGCAGAAGGCTCATACGATTTGCACAGCATATATACTAATCCATACAATAAGTTCATTATATGATTACATGCTTATTTGTAAAATGAGCAAAAATTCAAATATATTCGATTTCCATAATATATTTAAAAAAAAGGTGAAACTAGAAAAAGAACAAAGATGAATCACATCATCACGGGGCGTTGCATAAAATGCACGTGGACCATAAAACGAGTATATCGTCGTGAACTTTCAACGGCATCATTTTTATCTAAAGTAAAATTATGTCGATAGCTTTCCCTATTGACAAAATGACTATTACGGTCAAAGGTCAAACAACCCTGAACTTTATCAGTGGCATTTCGTCATGCTGAGATTTTTGCCATTGTATGAAATAATTCCGGGAAGGGATAGATTTCTGACAGAGATGACGTCGCAGCAGCATTAATACAGCGATCCGTACAATGACAAAGGACTGCAGATAGCGATTAATGGTGGCAAAAATATTCCACAGGTCTCGTAAGTGCCTCTAAACATAGCAATTCAAGTGCCAGAATTCCTTGAAGCTTGAAAGATAGGTGAATGCGCATTTTAACGATAATGCATCGTCACGCGACGCACTCGTTCCTTCTGCCATTGTATCTGAACAAGCAATGTATTTGATAACGTATATATCTAACAGCAAAGATATCTTACCAGAGGCTAGTGTGACCGCCCAGCAGAGACACAATATTCCGACTTTCAACATCTTGGCACTAGACATTCTTCGTCTACTTTTACACTAAATTGTATCTTCCCACAATATTGTTACACGCTGCACTGTATCGGAAACCGATTAACGAGTAGCTTAACACTTGCTCCCGTTGAACGTCAAAGGAAGACAGCAGATATCGAAATGGTGCTAGAGAAAAAAGTCATAAGAAAGTATGATACTAATAGACGAGAAATAGCGACCAGCGGTTCTGCGCATTTGAATAGTGACGTCACTGGACCCTCTCTACTCTGATTGGCTGACATTACGTATTTTGAGTAGCTGCAACCGCAACATCAGTTTCGTTAGGAGAGGCCACCTTCTTCTAAACCTAAACGTGTATAAGTCCCCTCAAAGTTAAACGGATTTCGCTTTTATCACGACGTTATTGGTCCCTGCGCAATCTTTGAACAAAATGCGATCGCTAGTGGCAATACCTAGTGTATTTGTATCATGGCAGAATGTACGTTGAGAAATGAGATGAGCTCGTAAGGACGTTTTTGAATAGATGGGATACTTGAATTTTAAGCATTCTGATTGGTGCTTTCTCTCATTACACTTTTCCCATTGGTCGGTTTGTTCAGCTTCGAGAACTCTCTATGACGCGCAGATTTATTTGATTTTGGAACACTCCTGAGATATGACTCGGAGACATACTTATGGCGGGAAATACGAATGAGTATTAAAACATTCTTTATATTTCAAAAGTAACGAAAAATAAATTCGAAAACATTCAAGGCTTTGTACTGTATTACGTAATGTTATCTAAATCAATACTGGCTAGATCCATGTCGTCCGTGTCATCCGTTTCCAATAAGTGATGGAATTCATTCTTCGAAGGCACAGTCTTATCAGGTTCATTGACCTCTTTAGCGGTTACATCGATTTTCGCTGAATATTCATCCTCGAGATATTCCTCCAGGTCATCCGCCCATTGCGGTTCTTTCGAATCGTTTAATTCACTCGAAGATGACGTGGTTGCGTTGGTAGAACTTTTTGGAGGACTCTTTACGACAAATGAATCCAAACGACTCTGATTCGTATCCTCGTGCTTAACAACGTCCAAATCACTGAACGAGATATTCTGATTCAGACCAGCTGCATTTAGAATCCCCATTTTCCTTTGTATCATAGGCCATAAGTGATCGTCCACTGTATTCTTTGCTATGAGATAACGAATTATTACGCTACCATCCTGGCCAATTCTGTGGGCACGATCTTCAGCTTGACAAAGAATCTACGAATAGAGATTATCATTATTCCTTAGGTTCTTGGTAAACCGTTGTGACGATTTGTACTCACTCCAGGATTCCAGAACAATTCAGTGAAGACTACCAATTGGGCTGCTGTCAGGGTGACACCAGCATTTGCTGCAGTTATCGATAAAATTGCAACTAAATATTCGGAGCGCTCTTGAAAAATATCTACACGTGCTTTTCTTTGCTCTGGTGACGTTTTTCCATCGATTCTTATATAACTAGAAAAAAGTTATTGACATCGATATGATTGGTTAATTCTTTGGATTATTGTATAGAGTTTTATAGTTTACTTGATTTTTTTCTCTTCTGCCAATTCGCATATTGAATCTAAGACACATTGGTGATGAGCAAATATGAGAAACTTCTTGTCGGAGGTGAACAGATTGGAGATATAATCACTGCAGATAATTGTGTAGTTTTATATCATTGTCTTTAGTTCTAGTTACAGAGTCATCTTATACATGTTTAATTTCTCACCGAACAGCTGGCAAGCGTGCTCTACTTGATTCTGAGTAATATTGAAGCAGCGCATTGTGCCTGTCTGTGCCTTTTACACTCTTCTTCTCATAATTCTTAATTGCTTGTTTCATTTCTTTAGTACCTGACTGTACCAGGACAGGATCTAACATTATGACTTGCCTAAAATAGATCAACGTCAGATACAATTACAGAATACATATTACTGGGAAGAAATTACTCTACCTTATTTTTGACGGAAGTTGCTTTAGTACGTCACTTTTTAATCTTCGCAACAAACAACGAACTTCCAAGAAGATTCGTAACTCCTGCAGATTCGAGGATCCTGAATAATTCCAACCAAAATTTCCCTTAACAGCAGCACAATACCTGACAGCGTATTCGTGAAATCTAGAAGACATATTTTTTTTGGTTATACATAAATCTGGTTTGGATAAACTAAATTATCAAGAAACTCACCCCATGAAATGGGGCCAGATTAAAGAAATTTGTGAGTATAATTCCATTGGGCGAGAAAGTGCCGGTGTCCCACTAAGTAAAATTACGTGACGACTCTGGGCCACAATTCTTTGCACAGCTTTCGTTCTAGCAGTCTTTGCACTTTTTACAACATGCGACTCGTCCTACAAATAAGGATAACGAAGCATACAATCTTTTCTCACATCGATAGAAAGTTTATGATACATTTGAACTTACTAGAATAACTGTAGGAAAACTTCCTCTCTCAAATGTATTTATGGCTCTGCCTAATAAGTCATATGAAACTATAATAATTTTAGCATCGTCTATGAAATCTTTTCCACTTGTGAAATGATGTATATACTGTGTTGGTACGGAAGGCAAAAAATTGAAAATTGCTTCGGACCACTGATACCTTTGGAAGAAAAAAATTGGTCGTGTATATAACATTGATTTCATAAAAAATGTATTGTTTTACCTGACGGAGGATGGTGTCACTATTAAAAGAGGCCAGTCATCCTTATAATAATGTACTATACCCAATGCTTGTATTGTTTTTCCTAATCCCATGTCATCAGCTATCATGCACTTGCCGCCTCTTTCAATTCCAAAACTATCAAATTGACAAGAACTATTTGCAAGGATTTTATAGAAGGAAAAAAATTGGAATCATACACTTATTAATATTTACCAAATGCCATCACGTTGAAAAGGCATAAGAGTTTCTAGTAGCTTTGGATCTATCGATGACAAATCTTTTTCAAAATTCTTATTTTCTGAGTCTTCATATTGTCTAAGGGTCTAAGACAACGTAGGATCAATATTTAAGTAAATCAATGTTGTTTACTCAACTATATAAAACATAGTGAATGGTCATTATACCTTGATAACAACTTTTGGCACAGGAGTCACACGCACATGTGAATGATCGCGTGTAATTTTTCCCATTAATGTTTCATAATCATTCAAATGACAATTCCATATCTTCGATGACAAATCTAATAAAAGTAAAAGAAGATCAGTTTCTTTGTTCATAATGTGTTTCAGTACAAGAAATAAAATTATTAAATTACCATAAGTTCTACTAGGAATGGTCTTTACAGTCTCAATCAGAGGTTGAAAAAAGGGATAAACATTAATAGCAAATCTTGTCTTGCTGATCATATAAAATTCTACAGTGATCTTAGTTTCAACTGGTCCAGACTCTTTCTTGTTCCCAAAAAACGTTTGTGTATTAATTGGTTTATGACTAGCAGAATTTTTCCCATTCATTGGATTAAACCGATACGAGGGAAATTTTGAACGAGACACAAATGGACTGCTTGGATTACGTTTCATAATATCTTTTGAAACCATGCTTGCAGGACGAGGACTAGTAGAAAGTACCATAGCTCCTACATTATTAACCCTCTTGAAGAAGAAGAATCGAAATTAGAATATTGCACAGACACAGTCATAATCAGGAAACCAGAAAATTTCAGTGTTTATATACCACATTTTGCTGGGCACATTGCTTACGCTGGAGAGCAAGTAAACGCTTCTTCTCAATTTCTTCTTGTGAACATTGTCTGCCTGCAATGCAATAATTTCTAACAGAATCAATAAAAAAAAAAAATACTCCATAAATCTTATAAGACATTTTAAAAATATTTCAATTTCATCAAACATATTTTGCATAAATACATATATAAAATATTTAACTTTACAGGAGTATAGACATTCTACTAACCGGACATAGCAATAACTGTATATCTGAAAGGATCTAAAAATTAAATTTTTCCTCTACATTCTAGCGTATAGAAATTTTATCAAAAATAATAAATACGCCAAAAACTGATACACCACGAAGCACGTTCGTTTGAACTTTCAGCTATCAAAATATTAGGCGTGGATTGTGCAAATTGGAGAAAGGATGTTCAACCTAGATAAGCATAAAACTCTAGTATTAACTGCTGGACAAGCTGGATATACTGGAGAAGAGTAATACTATAGTGTCACTTCGTTTTCCAAATAATCAAGTTTCTATGATTGTATGGCTGTCAGTTTTTCGTCGGCAATTCCAAAAAATGCGAATGAACCGCTATCGTTGAATCGTTCGTTTCAACTCGAATAAATTTATCGTAGCAAAGCTGCTTGTTTAGTGCGGCAGAATTTTCTAGATATTGAAAAAAAAACATGTCAGCTCCGTCAACAACGAAATTTCCTTTGAAGGAATTTCAGTTATCGCGTAAGTATTGTCACGGTCAGTTAACTTAATATAACAATTAAAAATAAGTATATCATTATTTACAGCTGAAGATCATGAATTCGTTGTACCGAAAAAGGCTGTCAAAGTTCCTGATGATATGACACTGTGGCATAAGTCGGAAGCCTATTTTGTACGTTCAACAATTATTTGATGAATTTATGATTTTTTTTTGTTAACTAAATAATATTATTGAAGTACATTTTCTAGGAATATTTAGGTTTCATTCTTGCTCTCAACGAGGCTGTACAAGGAAAATCTTTGAATGCTGATTTTCCACAGTCACCAACAGTTGCCAAAGTTGTAGAAATGTTAAATGTATTTGATGAATGGATTACTCAGATTCCACCTGCCGAACAGCCACAACGTTTTGGCAATAAATCTTTTAGGATCTGGTATGCAAAATTGAAAGAGGTATGAATATCAATATTGCCTTTAATTTTAATTGATACAGTTAACTTTATAGTATTATTGTTACAGTATGGTATTGACGAACTCAAGAAAGTTTTACCTGAAAGACTTCATCGTGCAGTGCCGGAAGTTGTGGAGTACCTATTCGAAGGGTTTGGCAATGCGACACGGATTGATTATGGAACAGGACACGAGATGGCATTCATAATGTTTCTGTGTTGTATGTTTAAAATAGGAGCATTGACAGCTGATGACAAAATAGCAGCTGTCCTCAAAATATTCAATAGGTAATAGAACAGTGAAACTTTACTGTAAATTTTCAACCATTTAAAATAGTGATAATTTCTCATAATGCATCCTTCTTTTTATTTTCTGCAATAGATATCTAGAACTAGTAAGAAGACTCCAACTGGTCTACAGAATGGAGCCAGCTGGTAGCCATGGCGTTTGGAGTTTAGATGATTATCAATTTGTACCTTTCATATGGGGTAGTGCCCAATTGGTCGGTATGTATGTATTAAAATACAAGAAAACACAGAAGAATAATTTTAAAATACAATTATTTCAGGTCATCCGCGTATTGAGCCGCATCACTTTGTGGATCAAGATGTAATAGAAATGTACAGCAAGCAGTTTATGTTTTTGGGATGCATAGAATTTATATTAAAGGTAATCAGGTGAATGCCATATAATAAATCAAATGAATACATTTGATTTAACCAAACAGGTAAAAACTGGACTATTTGCTGAGCACTCTAATCAACTCTGGAACGTCAGTGCAGTCTCGTCTTGGATAAAAGTGAACAGTGGTCTCATAAAAATGTATAAAGCTGAGGTAATTGAATTAAACAAGCCATTAAAAGATGTACAGATCATTTAAAAGTGATATTGCATTACAATTTACAGGTCCTAGCAAAGTTTCCAGTTGTCCAACACGTGCTGTTTGGTTCACTATTATCCATAAAGGCTGCACCGGTAGGAACAAATCTTAGAGCAACACGATTGAGTCATCCTCTTCCACCACCTACAGCCGAGGCACATACGACATCATAATTTGCAAATATTTTCATATGTGTGGCTTCGATCAATGCTTTATCAGTGCGCATCGATGAGCATATTTCGCCATTGTAGTTTGTACAAGAAATTCTATCGTTTGTAATAAAGTTGTACATTAACCGTTGAAATACGTTCATAAAAGTGTGTTATGACACGTGAATTATTACTGTGAAAGTGAATGAATTAGCTTAAAGTTTGTTAAGAATAAAAATTCTTGAATACAGCTGACATTTGCGTAAATGTGTTAGCAATTACTTGTCCTGTTATTCATTCTATCTTTTAATAAGAGTTCACTGTTGCAAATATAAAATCCAAAGTAAGCAAAATTGACATGAGCCGCCCTCTTTATCAAGAGAAATTCAATTTATTTCTGCGCAATCAGTTCTGTCAGACTGGTTACACTGGGTTACACGTATACAGATTACATTTCGTTCAAGTCAGTTGGAAACGTGGCGGCGCTGTTGTAGGATATTTCATTTTTAGGTTATCCTGTAATTGTCACATCAGTTCTATAAAAAATGCGGTGGATTGTTACTTTTTGTATTTTATTAATAGGTTACAATAACTTTGCTACGGCATATTTTGTAACAATAGACGCTCACGCCGAAGAATGCTTCTTCGAAAAGGTCGAATATGGTACCAAGATGGGTGAGTAGCATCAGGCATCTAGACGGCACGGATATCCCATAGGACTTTTCTAAACCATATTTTAATTACAGGACTAACTTTTGAAGTGGATGAAGGTGGTTTCCTGGATATTGACTTAAGTATTGTTGGTCCTGATGGGAAAGTAATTCATCAGGGTGATCAAGAGCGTGGTGGGAAGTATACCTTTGCTGCACATACCCCTGGTGTGTACACATATTGCTTTGGCAATCAAAAAAGTACTATGACTGTGAAAGTCGTAATGTTCAATATCGACATCGAAGAAAGTTCTAAGGAAGGTGGAGATAAGAATACAGCAGTAGAAGGTCACGATGGTGATGCATCGAATCATGGCAAGCTAGATGATATGATCAAGGAACTGACCAACAGTCTTCGTGGAGTTAAAAATGAACAAGAGTACATGCAGGTAAATCGAGCGAAGCTGCTTTGCAATTTTTTTTGTCTTTGACTATACGATTTACGATTGTTTATGGTTTTCAGATGCGGGATAGAAATCATCGTGCTATCAATGAAAACACAAACTTCCGTGTAGTTGTGTGGTCGTTTTTTGAGGCTTCTGTTCTGGTGTGTATGACTTTGGGTCAAATCTATTATCTCACACGATTTTTCGAAGTCAGAAGAGTTGTCTAGTGTTCGTACTATGAATCTTTATATTTATATCATTCGTATAGTAAATAAAAAAAATATTCAAATCTTGTATTACTTTTATTATACGTTTAATGAGACTGCAATAGTGTATTATTTACAAAATAAGTCTAGCATAATTGGATGAGCTCAAAATGGTATATAATTTTTCAAAATTTGTAGTTTATTCTTCTACTGTCCAAGGTTTCACTGGTCTATCGAAAGACCAAGGTTGTGGATTATAGTAGAGCTTATGTTCTTGTAAAGTGATACCATTACTTTTTAATTCATGCAAGAACAATTTGATTTTTTCCCCCTCAGATGATCTTATATCACATCTCATAAAATATATCCCACTTTCTAGACAACGTCTGGCCAATATTTTTCCAATATTTTGATAGGCAGTGGCATCTTTGAATCTATAATGAGAGAGAGAAAAGAAATTTCAAAACACCACCAATAATTATATTATTAAAAATGAACAAACCTATATAGCTGGTTCCTAATAGACCACTCTATGGTCGATGCAGAAACTACAGGACCATTTTGAAAGTGAATCACCTCAGCTGTAATGTGACGTCCTGTCTTTGAAAATTGTAATCTACAAAAAAAAACATCAAGTACCTTCCCAAAAATATAAAATTCCACCAAGACCTACTTGTGCCAATAGTTACGACCAGGTTTTTCCAGATGATAACCGACAGGTTTCCTAGCAATTCTCAACAATTCCATACTTCTTGGATTCTTATTTTCCACCTTAGTGCAATTATTTAAAAGCTCAGCATTACCATGCACTTGCCGACCGTGTAGAAAGAATGACAAAGTACATCCAGTAATCCTAAGACTCTTGGTACCCACATAACTGGCATACATCTTCCTTCGCTTTTAATAATTCTGCTAAAAGAGATTTTTGTATCCAATATCAAATAGCTTTTGGAGTCCTCGGTAACATAACCTTTTAAATAAAAGTAGAAACCGAATTAAATCTTAAAACCATAAAATACGTAAATACAAGAACACTAACGTGCAGTAAAGATATTCTGGTGCTCCAAAATTTTCTTCGCTAATCCAGAGACCTACCGCCGCAACCGTATGTTTTCGATTGAAGTCAAATCCGTGTGTATAAAAAGGAAGGCTTACCATCTACGGTCCCCAGCATAAAAAGTTCCTAGGAAAAAGAGATGAAAGAAAGAAAGAAAGAAATATGGCGGTGGTGACGAGTCGATGTGGGATGGGCGTCATGTCGAGTGAGTGAAGCTTTTTTGCCCCGACAGTGATAATGAACGGTGATATCGCTTCCGAGGAACATGGCGATCTAGCGATTTTCAAGTGAGCGTCGTATAAGCGTTTATCGCGCAAGCACTGAACGATTCATCGTTCGTCGTGGTCGCCGAATTTCTCGGCCCCCTTGGCGCTTGTTGCTAAGTTGCAATAAAAAACCAACTGTCGAATAAATCAGCACAAGAAACGGAAAATTCCAATAGTCTTACAGCATCCTGTCATTTCGCGTATCACATTTCGACTTGGATCTTCGACAACACGAGACTCATCCGGTAGCGAAAGAAAAAATGGCTCGGGAATACGACCACTTGTTTAAGCTGCTCATCATCGGGGATAGTGGTAAATATAATGTAATCATTTGTCGTTAGCGTAATTTTTTAGTAACGGGGAGGCGTTATCAGTACTGATTGCAACGGTTGTACCCTCCCTTAGGACTTGTGATTCATCTATAAACATTGAGAGATTACTTTAATGATTTTGTGACAGTATCGTTGTGACCAATTGCTAGCTGCCGTTGTACACCTTATCAAATCATTTAAGAGCAATTGTGAGATTATTGTATCTAATGTTTTCAAATTGTGACGTTTCTCTTCGTTAAGAATATCTATATTGGACATGTTTCGATATTGTGATTGGTATTTTTTGTATATAGCTCGAGAAATATTTTGTACCAATAACAATGTAAATTGCACTGAGAATATATAAAGCATCATTTATAAATGATCATTAAAAAAAAATCTAACAAGTAAATGAAAAGAAAAATATTAGTGCAGGGAAGATTCAAAGTGTGTTTGGTATTAAAAATGCAAATAATGTGTTCATGTAAATAAATATATGCAAGAAAACATATTTCAAACAAAGGAATGTGATTATTCCACGAAAGGAATATTTACAAGACAAATCGTACCACAAAACAATTAGCAGTCCTCAGCAAAAAGTTTTAATTTATATGCTGAATCAACTAACGTAATATATAGTCCATGCTGTTGCAGCACCCACTTGAGAGACATTAAAAACAATTGAACCTTTAGTCGAAGAGTGAACGCTATAAAATATACTGAAAAACATCATAGCTAGCAGTGCAATTAGGGAACTTTGTATGGCACAGCGAACAGCCTGAAATACTCTTATCAAGAGTATAAAATAACTATATCAATATTGCCACAAACAATTTCCTAACAATATTGAAATGAAAAGACATTGGGCAAACCTTACTATAACCGTGAAAACACATTTGTAAAACATTGTTCGGCTGTGCGATTTAAATTCTGTTTCTGCTTGGCTGTTGAAGGTGTAGGGAAAAGTTCGCTGCTAGTAAGATTTGCAGACAACACTTTTTCCGGCAGTTACATTACCACGATAGGGGTGGACTTTAAAATACGGACGGTGGAGGTAGACGGTGAGAGAGTGAAACTCCAGATATGGGACACGGCTGGTCAGGAACGTTTCCGGACAATAACTTCCACTTACTACAGGGGGACGCACGGCGTGATTGTCGTCTACGACGTCACCAGTGGCGATTCGTTTGCCAATGTCAAGAGATGGTTGCACGAAATAGAGCACAATTGCGAGGTGGTCAACAGGGTCCTAGTAGGAAATAAAAACGACGCGCCGAACAGGAAGGTTGTCCTTACTGAGGACGCGCAACGATTCGCCTCACAAAGTGGAATTCAGTTGTTCGAAACCTCCGCCAAGGACAACGTCAACGTCGAGGAGGTATCTCGTCACTATTATACCTCTGACTACCTACCAGCAGTCTTTCCCTTCTAAATTTCCTATGTCACTTTCCCATCGACCTTGAATTCGCGTATGATAACTCTCGTTGTCCCTTTACTTGCAGATGTTCACAGCGATAACACGTCAAGTTCTACGCACAAAGAAAGAGCACAAAGAACGTCAGGCGATACAAACAAGCGAAACAGTGAATCTGAGAAAAGGAACGAAGCAACATAGAAAAAGGTTCTGTTAGCACGACGTCCCCACGAATACAAAACCGAGAAAGAAGAAACTAAAGAGAGAATTATTATAACGAAGACACAAAAAGAAGAAGCCTAACTATCCTTGCGAGTATCATTATCGTTTAAAGGATAATAGGACAGAGCAAAGCAGAAAGTCATAAGGACGTTAAAGCTTTCTGTGATAATCGGTGATAGTAGTCGAAATACCAGTATGGCTATTCCTATTATTCCTTCAATAATGACAAGTATTTGGTACGTTGCGTTTCGTTGTGTTACGTTAACTTTAATCTCGTATCTCTCGCTCTCTTTTATCTTTTCGGCATTCTCTCTGTGTTTACCCATCCTACTTCGTCCATCCCCTCGTCTATCATCGGATACTCCTCGCGTCAGGATCGAAAACTCGTGTCGACATACAAAATATGTACATACACAGTATTACGAGAAAAGAAAATTAAAATAATAAAAAAAAAGGCTCTCTCGATTTATCGAACCGAGAGAGCGCACTTTCGACAACCTACCGCAGTTATAAACAAATTGTATTGTAATAATAACGATAATTATTATACATTTATATTATAAATACATAGGAATCTACGTAGTAGCCCGAAGTGTCTTTGTTTCTCTTATAATTTTTATATATGTACACCTTCGTTCGTGTTATCAACCACAGAATCACGTTTCACAAATTTTTTTTCTTTTTTTTTTCCCCGTTCTTTTCTCTCGTTATATCTCTTCGTTTTCTAATGGCCCGCGAAAGCCTGCTCCACTGTACTGAATAGAAATGCTAAACAGCCAAACCTCAGTATAGAGCCATGAGATATAAGAGCACTACCCTCCCATCCTTCATCGAGTATTGTGTTTCTTTGCCTTCCACACTTACTTACTGAGCATTTGCACGATATTTTCTTTATTCCACCGACCTCATTCTCATCCTCCACGTCTTGCCCGTGGCTTCTTCTCTGATTGGCTATGGACTTTATTATTTCTGCCGTTTCCTGATCTTTGCTCGATATATCCTTACTGGTTTCTTTACTGGTTACGTTTGCGAAGTCACAGGAATATAAGACACTGTCCACAGTTGTACCGTGCTCACTGTAGTTCAATAACTCGTACCTTCTGGTGGTCTGAAAGTATAAGAAACGATAATTGAAATACAATTTGTTTTCTAAATATTTCTACAGCGTGATTTCTCTTTACCTCGTCGAAAAATATAACCGCGTGTTTCGGAGACGTGCAACTGCAGCTTCCGTATTTACTGAGCAATAAGTCACTATCGGCACCTGTGCCGATAATCAAGGTTTTTCGTATCATAAAAGTTGGCGCAGCAGGTTTTCGACTCAGGGAGAATAGTGCCGCCCTGGCCTTTGCGTGACAATCGATAGTCTCGTAGTCATCGCCAGCTGGATTTAGTATTTGCTCCAATCTTTGTTGAGCGAGCGCCTCGAGTACAGGTCTTTCTAAAAGTTGCACTCCTTCCTTGGGATTGAAATCCAAACGACCATTTGTGGAGGTAATTCTGTTCCTGAGATCCTTCTGTTCGTGATGCACTGGATCATTTCCATTCGTATGTAAACAATTAACTCTGCTTGTATCACAATCATTTTTTATTCTCTCCTGATCCATTTCACTAGGTTTTTCCTTGTTGATTCTGTCCTCTTCATCTTGACTTTCCATAGAGTTCACCACGTCTTCCTGAGGATCCTGTACCTCCTCGTGAACTCGTCTAACTATTGCGTTCACGTGACAATAATGTACTGAGTCGAATTCCAGGGGGTTTGCGTAATGGAATTTAACTGTTAACGGTACCCTCACTCGGGATCTACCGTCCAGTCGCACTTTTACTCTGAACGGGGGATTCGCGGCCCGAGCTTTACGTAGAAATTCTAATTTTACAGCATGCTGATCTATACGCTTTGTCGCATATTTATCCCAGAGCTTGAGGCGCTCTGTCGCACGACACGATGGCAGGAGATTGTGGTCTATAAAATGATTTGGATGATTCGGACACATCCACCTTCCACTGGGAAAGGCCGTTAACGGAGGATCTAGACAATCTTGATGAAAGTACAGAGGACAATAGTCGCATGCTATCAATGGCGCGCGACGACAACTTCTACCGCATTCGAAGCATAGTCGTGCGGGTAGTGGAACTGTTGTACCATTATCTAAGCAATGGCTCTTTCCTGGGAAGATAAATTAATTTTTTAAATAACCAGCAGCATTTTTAA
Source organism: Trachelus iudaicus (assembly GCA_030142595.1). NCBI lineage: Eukaryota > Metazoa > Arthropoda > Insecta > Hymenoptera > Cephidae > Trachelus > Trachelus iudaicus. Next base: position 202,104 of record JARQTH010000138.1, on the reverse strand, counting down.
ACCGTCGCAGACGAACAAAGCAATGATTACCATTGCCATTCGATGAACAATTAGTTTGTCTTCCACGTTTACTCGAAGGACCCGTGTCTACTTTATCCGTCCGTGGAAACGTTATTGGCAACTGGAGTTCACGTGGCAATTCAAACTCTCGAGGATTAACTAAAGAGGCAGCCAGAGCCAATGTCTCTAATGCTGATTTCCTTTTCTTCTTTTTATTAATACCGTTCTCATTTTTGTTAGCTTGTCTACATGCGTGGCACATCCATTCTCCATTGGGAATGTCTTTAGGTTCCAATGGCGGATCACTGTACAATAAAAGTATTGCATGTAATTCTTTCTTGTGACTTTTAAACAGTAATAGCATTGATTGCAAGTTAGGACTTACTGGCATTGCAAATGGAACGATGCAGGACATTTGTCGCAACATATAAGTTCTCCGCCATCGCGACAAGCATCACAAGAGTCTCTGTTGTGACCTCTGCCAGGTCTCTTAAAGTATGGATGTCTTTTTTCTTCACAGTCTTTCTTATTTTTGGCTGTTTTTGATTCCTCAGAGACAGGTGGTGCAATCAGGGCTTGTATTTGCTAAAACATTAAGAATTATACTGTGACATTATCGCCATAGAATTTACATTTACTCCACATATATTGGCTGAATTATCGATTGGTAAAAAGCCCGCAATAATGCATCTTTAATAGTTTATGTTTAAGTATCACAGGGTTATGTTTTACTCACAGGCATCAAACCACCAGTCACTCCAGCCAAATCGTACTCCACAGTTCCCATTTTATGGCTGAACAGTTTTCTTATTGAAGTATCTTAATGACTTGTAAAGAATTAATATAAAATTCAATTAAAGAACGACTTTAGACCAATATGAGAAAGCGGCGGCAGCGGCCATTTGTCCCTATTCTACTTTGCCAAGTGTTGGAACTGGCTGGAACTTAAAAGTCAAGAAAATCCCTAGAACATCACATCCTTTCACGAGAAGAGGTCGTTTACGTTAACCTCAAATTTTTAACAGAAACACGCATACATACATATGAACGGTATAATAAAAAGAATATAACAAACGCAGACAATAAGATTTATATAAATAAATCTACTGTTATTCAATTATTGCCTGTTTACTGAATTTACAAGCGTAATGAGATACGGTCAGCTAGTAATGGGTCCAGCTGGTAGTGGCAAGGTATATTTTTTAAATAATTTAAGATGACACTTGTCATTATTCATTAAAGTGTAATTAATATTTCTCTCGTTTGATTTTTTTAGTCGACCTATTGCTCTACTATGCAAAGGCATGCAGCAGATGAGAATAAATTGTTGCACATAGTAAATTTAGATCCTGCTGCAGAATATTTTGATTACGAACCATTAGTTGATATAAGGGAACTTATACATGTTGACGACGCTATGGAGGATGATGAGTTAAAATTTGGTCCAAATGGAGGACTTATTTTTTGCATGGAGTAAATAAACTGTTATTCATGCACTCCAAAACTTTTTATGCACAAACTCGTTATAACTGACAAATTTTTTCATAGATACTTGGTGGAAAATTCAACGTGGTTGGAAGAGAAACTTGGTGATACCGATGACGATTATATTCTCTTTGACTGCCCTGGTCAAATAGAACTGTATACACACATGACTGTTATACGCAAACTTATCGAAGTACTCCAAACTCTGGATTTCCGTTTATGCAGTGTCTTTCTCATTGATAGTCAATTTATGGTGGATGGAGCAAAATTCCTTTCTGGAACAATGGCTGCGCTAGGTGCCATGATAAACTTAGAATTACCACACGTTAATGTCCTAAGTAAAATGGATCTGCTGTCCAAGAGCGCGAGAAAACAATTGGATAATTACTTAGAGCCAGATCCACAAAGTTTAGTGACAAACATTGGCAATGACCGATGGAGTAAAAAGTATCAAAAGCTTACAGAGGCTCTCGGAAGACTTATAGAGGACTACAGTTTAGTACGGTTCTATCCGCTGAATATAAAAGACGAGGAAAACATTGGAGATATTCAGTTAACTATAGATAATATCATACAGTTTGGCGAAGAAGCAGATGTAAAAACGAGAGATTTTTGTGAAGAGGATGAAGAAGAGCATGATGATACGTAAAAGGTTGGATGATGAATAAACGCTATGAAATATTTTTTAGAAACGTGTATTTTCTTCGTCGCATTTCCATTATCTTATTAATTCACGCTGGTTTGCTTGGCCCAGGCTGCTGATTTCGTTTTTCTCTTAGGGCAACTTGATCTGCCAGAAATTTATTAAATGACTCTGCTTCCTTTTTGTCATCTTCATCCTCTTCAGGTACATCCTCCGTTCCTTCCTCGTCCTCGCTCGACTCGTTTGCTGGATGTCGCAGATAAATGTCTGTTATCTCTCTGCCGGCGTTAACTGAACTTATCAAAGAGGAACTTTCAGCCGCATCCGCTTTCTTCGTCCGTTCTCTTTCCTTGGTTTGTTCTGTTTTCATTTTTTCACGATCTTTCCTATAATCTCTGTGAGAAAAGCAATATTTTGAAATACCTTCCTCTTATATTTTTTTTAAACTTTGAACGGTTATGAAGGTAACTAACGTTTCATATTCTTTGGCAGCATCTTTTACTTGCTCAAAAAATGCTGGAATTCCGTCACCAGTGATTGCAGACACACCACAGCATCTTAAATTATTATAAAACTCATCCAGTGCTAGAGCCATGCTTCGTGTTAAATTTCCAACATAACTGGTCTCAGCGTCAAGAGCTTCTTGAAATGCTTCAAAATCCCTCATCCACTCTACTGCGTAGCTATGTTCAATGACGTCAGTCTATAGTAGAAAAACTGATTATATTATTACTAATTATTGCATCTTATTGACTTTTGCCAAAAAACATACTTTGTTCATGGCCACAATGAACGGGAGCTTAGTTTTGTACAATATTGAACATGCATAAAGCATATTGGACATAAATGTCACAGGATTAACACTTCTGACTGTATCCATGACATAGACGATGACTGTAGGAAATTGAGAAGCTAGAGCTTCGGTAATAATTGTTCCACTAGCTGACCATGTAAATACTTCTATTTGACCAGGAGTATCTAGCACAACGTATTCATGATCCTTGCCTGCTCTGTCTATGAGTTCAATAACTTGATCAAATTTTGTAGAAAACAGATTCAGGGCTGTAACGATACCACCATTTGGACCAAGATTGTACCGCTTCATTACTTCCTTATAATTGACTGTATCCCTTATATCTGGAAAATCATAGAAATATTTCATATATTCAATCACACATCAAATAATTATTATCTTACCGACGTTAGCAGGATATGGAACTTCTCTACACGCAGGATCTAAATTAATAACATAGGGTTTGCCAGTGTTGTAAAGTGTTGAAGTTATTCGTTGTACAAAAGTTGTTTTCCCAGAGCCTGCCATTCCAAGCACAACAATACAACATGGTGTTCTTTTAACATTGCTCTCAGTGCTACTTGCTGTTGAAGATTCCATATTTTCCATGTCTCTTTATATTATATTCTTGAATATTAGTTCACTTGACAGGGTTATACAACGTTTGATTGAATAGGCAAAACATGCTTTGCCGCTATTTACTTGCTCTTCTTACCTCCAGATGCCGTCAAAACGGAGCAGCGACTTGCGCAGGTGGTCAAATGATTTTCGCGGCAAAAATAGGCAAATGGTGAATGATTTCATCAGTGACCGTCTGCCAGTGAAGTATGAATAAAACTCATGATACAAAAGTAAGAGTAATTTATTTATATAATTTTATATTAATTATAGTATATATTTCAGTCATTAATTCATAATTGGATGAATATTTAAAGCGTTGTCTTCACTATAGGCTAGACCCAGCACACAAGATGGAGTATCTCAAAGAAAAATTTCATCTTTTTTTGCAAAATCGACTTTCTCCCAGAGAAATGCGAATGATATGAATAAGAATCCTAATCGTAAGAGAGCTCCTGATGAAGATGATGATAAGATATTTAAGAAGCAACGGACAGAATTGTTAAGTTTGGAAAGGGATTCAAGAGATGATACGACTAAAGATTTCAGTAACGATCACATTACAAAAACAATTAAATCAGAAAACAAGCATAATACAAAGAATGATTTCTCTCTGTCAAATGACAATGCTAACAGAGAAACGAGTGGCTCTCCAAAAAATATTTTATTTCCTAAAAATTCTCCATTGAAACAATCGCCACCTCGAGGTACCACTTCAAAATCTTTGACCCCAAAACGGTCACCGATGAAAAATTTAAGTGAGAAGGAAAATATTGAAGCTAGCACTTCAGTTAACAACAGCAATACAAAATATATTGCATGCCCCTCAAAAGAGAAAATCGAAGAAGAAAATTACCAGCATGATGATTTTGATGATTTTTTTGATAACGCATGGTCTGACACGGAATTGGAGCTTGCAACTGAAGCTGATTTAAGTTCCTTGCGCCGTTATACAATTATCAATGCAAAACTAGATAATAAAACTGCTATTGTTACTGTTCAAGATGAAGAGACTAAAGTAGTCTCAAATGTTTATTGCTCAGGATATTGGTATGTCTCTATTATTCTACAGCATATAAATTATCAGCATAAGAACTATATCTTAAATCTTACTAGGAGAGACATCAAGTATGAAACAGGTGAAATTATAACAATCCAAGCCATTAAGGAATCTAATAAATGGATGGTTGACAACAATAATGGATTCATTATAACGGAGCCAGACAAACTGGTTTCAGGTACTTCTGTTGTCGGAGCTCTTTTCTGTACAAGACGTGGTGTATTGTGCGAACGATTTCGAGGCGTGGACAGTTTACCTTTCTGTGAGCCCGATGTGTCTCTTATGACAGTTGGAATTTTGGTCCACGAAATACTGCAAAAGGTATTGTCATTATAATTTTCAGTGCCTAAAGACACGATTCTAATCTATAATTTGAAAACAGGTCCTTGCAGACCAAATTTATGATTTACCCGAAATTCGTAAACTCGCCAACGCGACCTTACGATCCTGGCAAGTTGTAAATATGCTGTATTCATCCGGCATGTCTACAGATGACTGTAAAAAGCGCATTGCTGAATATATAACGCGTATAGACGAATTTGTCCAACGTTACATAAAAGGTGAGCATAATCCGACGAACTGCCTTTACAAGAGTAGTCATGGGATCATTTTTCAATTCTTGAATTTCTCATAGAAAAAAAACCAAAGAACCCAGACAATAACTTCGATGGAAAGATCGAGAAGGTTCACGAGATCGAAGAAAATATTTGGCTACCGCAATTAGGAATTAAAGGAAAGATTGATGCTACCGTCGAGGTACGCATCAACGAAAGACGTAGAATCGTTCCCTTGGAATTGAAAACTGGGCGAGCTTCTTTCTCGTCTGAACACAAGGGTCAAATTATTTTGTACACTATGCTGATGAGATACACTGGACGAGATGTTGATAGCGGCCTGCTACTTTACCTGAAGTCAGAAATATATATTTTTACAATTCTCCAGTTGTATCAAACAAGCTTGTAGAATCGATTAAATATTAATTACCTTGCAGGGAGAATACAATGCGCGAGATGAAAAGTGGGCACCACGAAAAACGTGATTTAATTCTACTCAGAAATTCCTTGGCAAATTATTTGACCAAAGAACCCGAGCTAGCATTACCTGAGCCTATTAATCACCGCAGTGCCTGTTCAACCTGTCCCTACAATGCCATTTGCTCGGCGTATCTGACTAAGGAAAATAATTATAAACTCCCCGATAACCATCCATTAAAATCTGTAAGTGCTCTTGTGCTGAAGAACATCACGGAGACGCATATAGACTACGTACTGGAATGGATTAAGTTATTGGAGATAGAGGAAGATGCTCAGACCAAAGGAATTTCTTTAAGAGATATATGGACGACAACTCCACAAGAAAGGTTATTGTTTATCGATGTTGAATCGTTGATTTTCGTTTTACTGATTTAATTGTTAATGTTCCCGTCGTCTTGTTATCCCAGGGAAAAGAATAACAAGTGTCTTGGAGACTTAAGCGTAGCAAATAAAGTCACTGAGGAATGCGGCAAGTACGAGCACAAGTTTTCACGTGGAAGTAAAGCCAATAAAAATTGTATTAATGACTTCAGACGTACAAATTTTACAGAATCGGAATATGTTATAATCAGTACAAATACTAGAATTAACATATCTTCTGGTTTTATCACGGATATTCAAGAAGACTTCATTGCTGTTCTATTGGACAGGTCTGTAGCCCTTGTAGAGATACGAACTTTCTTGTTTTAATTATGTGTAGTTTAATGAAAAATTGTTTCCTTTACAGAAACATCACTTTGCAGAATCACAATTCTACGTATCACATCGATAAATATATCTCGTCGAGTTTGCATTTATACAGCCTTGTAAATCTCGGTGGACTATTGAGCAGCCATGAGACATGCGATAAGTTAAGAAAAATTATAATCGACAAGTAGGTCATTTATCGTTATACGGAATTGTCCAAGTCGTGTTAATTTTTTATTGAATATTACAATTCTTTCTCAGAACGCCAGCAACTTTCGAGGCAAAGCTTCCTGCTGCAGTAGCGATGGCTGGTTCGGATATACTGTACCGTCTAAATAAATTGCAGAAACGTGCCATTCTAAAGACAATAGCTGCCAACGAATATATTTTAATAAAAGGAATGCCCGGTACAGGAAAAACACAAACGCTCGTGTCATTAATTGAATTATTAGCAAAAACGGGAAAATCTGTTTTGGTCACAGCCCACACGAACAGCGCAGTCGATAATATATTATTGAAACTCCTGGAAAAGGACATTGATTTTCTCAGATTAGGATCATCAGCAAAGATGCATCCTGCTCTGAGGTCTAAATCCGAAGCGTCCTTTGCTACCTGTTGCACCACAGCTGAAGCTCTGGAAGCTGCATACAAGAAGAAGGTACTTCCGGAAATTATTATAATTCTACAAGCATAATTCATACGTTATTTGTATGTACTTTCTTTTAGAATATCGTAGGAGTCACCTGCTTTGGCGCGCATCATCCGCTTCTGAGAAGACGTAAATTCGACGTGTGCACAGTCGACGAAAGTACTCAAGTCTTGCAGCCTACTTTACTGAGGCCGCTGTATGCTGCTGATAAATTTGTTTTATTGGGAGATCCCGAGCAATTGCCGCCTATTGTTAAGAGCGATGTAGCCAGGTAACGTATCCTGCGAATACACGCACAATCGGACACCTTGAAACTCATTTGACTCTTCAGGGAACGTGGCATGGGCGAATCCCTCTTTGCCAGATTGGACAATGAAAACAATACGATAGAGCTGGTATTACAGTACAGGATGAACACTACGATAATGAATCTTGCAAATAGCTTAACGTACAAGGGTAAATTAAAAGCAGGCAACGATGCAGTGGCCGATGCGACTTTAAAGGTGAAGGACAAATCGGTACGTAATAACTCGCAGACCCCGACGATTAGTGCTTTCTTTATAAATAACATTTCATTTTGAGATTTTATTTTCACAGATCTTAGAGTCCAGAAGTCGTTGGATCGCGAAGATATTGTCTACAAAACTTAATGACTCTGTGGTTATTGTGAATACCGATAAGACCTATGACCTTAATTCTAAAACCAAATTGGAATCTGATAACTATGGAGAAGAACGTGGCGTAGTGAACGTAGGAGAAGCTGCCATAGTCGTACGATTGATCCATGCTTTATTAAAAGTAGATTAATTTCTTTTTTTATGCTTGCCATATCTTTTTTTCACTGATACTTTGTAACGTTGTCTAACGCACACACACAGGCTGGAGTAAATACTGATGATATTGGCGTTATAGCACCGTACAGGGCGCAAGTAAGTTTATTAAAGAAACAGATACATCCGCATGATATTGAAGTGAATACAGTGGACCAGTATCAAGGACGTGATAAGAGTGTCATACTGTATTCTTGCACGAAAAGTATACCGCAAGAGAAATGGGAGAGAAAATACGTTAGTACATAATCTTATCTATCCCTCGTCGTTAAGTGAGAACGATTCAAGCTGTGTAGTAAATTTCTTTGGTACCGCAGGAAGTTCAGATTTTGGATGATCATCAAAGACTGACTGTCGCGATAACGCGTTCTAAACACAAGCTGATTATAGTGTGTGACAAAGGTACGATTGAAAATTTTCTACCATTTAAAAAACTCTTCGCACACTGCAGAGAAGAAGATTTTGTGAACTTGCGTGACAATCACGATGACTTTTCTTGGAAGGAACTTTTGGAGCCGTGATAAGTTATTATTCTAATTGATCTGTGTTACGTGTGCCTTCCACAAGATTTTATTGTTTTCCCTAAACCTAAATGTTTGAAATACACTGCCATTTATTGGGAATTATATGTACCAGTCAATCGATACTTTAATTGAATTAATTGGAGTAATTGATGAAAGATTGGAAAAGTAATATGAAAATATAAGGATTACAGTTTATACATTTCTTTTTTATTACTTCATCTTATGATTTTACAGGGATATTGGTATTATCCCTAATATACGTCTTGCGATTCGCTTGTCTTCACGTTCACTGAAAGTTAAAGTGATTAACTGGGTAATGAGAATAAGAGTAAGATAAAGAAAAAAGAAAATAGGAAAGAATGAATGAATGAATGAATAAATGGATTGAAGAACGTCTTCCACCACAGACGACAGACGAAATCTAAAATAGCGTTATATAGAATTATTTATTACTTTAATTTATATCGTTCTTAAAAAGTTCGTTTTATCTTGCGGGTATATCTCGTAATTTGCTTGTCCTCGATCGTCAATACGATCGATACTGTACACGCCCAGTTTTATTCACCGGGTAGAATTGCGGTTGGAGTCGGTAGACGAGGCGACAGGCATCTCGGTGAGTAAAGGCTAAACGAAGCTATTCAGCTGAAGACGATGATTCTCGCCTCTTCTCCGCGTGCTTTTTTGTAAACTCCTCAGCATTCTTAAGAAACTTCTTCCTGTCTTTCAAGAACTCTTCTGCCAAATCAGCCCTTAGAGGGTGTTCAGGTTCGGGATCATTAACTAAAGCGATCAACGCTTGGATCACTGAAAATAATTATTTGATATTTGAGCAACGATGCGGACTTATTACTGCAATATTAAAAGTAATCAGCTGCTTTACCTTGATCTGTCTTGGTCGCAGGTTTCCAATTCTCTGCACTGATGATTGGTAAACATACTTGACCCTTTTCATCGATATTAGGATGATATATCTTAGTCTTGAAGTTTATTCTTGGAGGCTTAAATGGATACTCTGCAGGGAAGTTTATTTCGATACGAAATGCTCCTTTGTTGTAAGGAGGATTGTCCTACAATATTAACAAGATATATATATGATAAAATGCAACAGAGCAAAGCATCAAGACGAATGAATCTACAGCAAAACGTACAGGTAATATGAGACCTTGCCAAGTAAGAATATTAGCTTCGTCCACTTGGATATTTGTAAAATTCTTCATTCCAGAGGCCCTAAGGTCTCCAAGTTCCTAAAAGTACGAAGGTCAAAAAGTAACTCAGTAAAACAGCAATCCTGAATAAAACCAAGTTACAAGTATTGGAGGTCTTGCAAGCAAAAAGTGTAAAATAAAGCAGCAAAAACGTCAATACTGAATAAGAAATTTATTCCTGTGCTCAAGGGTATAACCAAACGAAAAGATCGAACGTCAACGGCACAATTAAATCCCAAGAAACAATAGTACGTAACAGAGAAAAAGAACTTGCACGAATCTCCAATAATTATCTGAAAGCCAACGCAACACCAAATTTCTAACTCCAAACACAATATTACTGATTAAAGCATCGCGTTACCTTCTGCAACCTTCGAGTAGGCGCCATTTTGAATATAATTTTTCGACAGAATCGACGGAAATGGTGAGAGCGCGCCAATTCGCAGAATGCTCCTCGCTTCGCTGATTCACTATTTATTGGTTACTTCTTCACAAGAGTGTAGTACCTTATCGGTACTAGTTCAATGCCGGTGCCTTATTATTCATACGTCACTAAACTCAGCCAGTGTTACCAGCGAACATACGAACGTCACCTGCACGCTCCGGGCCGACGGCCAAATATTTATCCTCACGTTTCCCAGCAGTGCTACGCCCTTATAGTTATATATTATTACGTGCAGCACATTTCTCGAGAAGTTGGACGTCGGGCGTCCCTGCCTTACAACTTAATTGAAGCCGATTAATCGAATTCACTCTTCTTCGGTGAATCCTATAATTCACTGCCAAATCTTCCCGTACAGAATTCCACGGCGCTGCACGGCGGATCATTCGGAATAGATATATATAATCGAGTACTGGTCCAGCGTGTATGCGCGAGTTTTCCACATAAAATTATTCACCCTTGTCAGAATATGGATCTAATAAAATTGTTCTGATTGTAAGAAGTAAAACTTTTAAATATAATACAATACTCCAATTCATGCTCCAAAATGTCTTTCGCGTTCATTGAAATTCCCAATGACGTTTCCTATATCTGAATAATGCAATTTCATTGAATTTGTCATAGGACGGATATAGGATGGCAGCTGAAAATTCACAGCGAAGAGTATAAGTTCTAATGATATCACTGAGTCTTCGGCATTGGCACACTTAACTTTTGGAAGTAGCCAGTGGATGAGGGTATGATATTTTATTACATTAATAGAGAGGTAACGCTTGCGATGTAATCAAATAGAAAAATTCTCTTATTATTGTTACTTTACATCAGGATATTGTCTGTACAAATTAGGCACTCGTTTGTTATGAAAAAAAAAATGTTTACCGCTCTGTAATTGGCACGTATAATGCAAATCGGAGCAATAATATATAATACGATATAGCAAAGTATATATATATTTTTTTTTAAATATAAGATATATGTATACGGTAACGGTAATAAATTGGTAACGAGAACCGACGCGTTTTAAAATGATCCGACGGACAATCTACATTCAAGATACAATAATAAAATGTTTGACTGATCAATTAAAAGAGATAACGAAAGATTAAAAAGACTAATAAAAATAGAGAACAAGAGCAGCAGATAGACGTAAGAGATGAAGAGAGAAGGAAAATAAGAATTAGGCATTACATGATAAAAACGAGAGACGATGATTCTGGGATGCACAATAAATAATAAAAGAAAATAGGTAGGAAGCGACAAAACACGCAACTCGGCTAGTACCTAGTATTTACACAAATTGTCATATCAAAATATATAATACCGTCGTGTATATCTGCATTTTTTTTTGTTGTTTCTTTGTTTCATTGCAAAGCGAATCGCACGCGATTTTTGTTCAGCACGTAAGAAAAAAAAAAAACATTAACATTGCTCCCCAGCCTGACGCAAGGTGGGGAGGGTCAGTTTCACTCAAACCTCGTCGGAAGCGAAGACTTCCTTGCACGGCGACGACGGCTTCTCGTTTCTCTCTTGTTCCTTCATTTGAAGTGCCGCCGCAGCCTCGAGAACGCGAATTCTACCTTCGTGCTTGACTATCATCGCCTTCAGCTTCCTTATCTCCTCGGCGAACTCCTTTATCACTTCGTCCTGTTAAGTAGTCGAGAAAAATAGATTTTTCTCTGATTGTGACTGAGGTTCTACACCACATCCGTACCAAGTAATTGGTACGCAGTTGTATAATGCACCACAATAACATTTGTTTTTGTACCAGTATCAAATCTTACCGATACAGCAGCCGCAGGCGGTCCACTGAGGTTCTGCGCGCTACCACCGGAGGCTACCTTGGCACCTTTGCTCAAGAGGTTGGCCTTTTTGTGAACCTTCAATTCGTTTTTCGAGACTGCTGGTTGATAACCGTCCCTCAATGATATGAGAACAGGCTCAGCATCTGTGCCACTTGCCCATTCTTCGGCAGAGATTGCTGCGGTGTCGCCAGGAGTGTCAGGATACAGATCTTCTTGGAAGAGTTCCGACTGCGTTGCGATAAGACAAAAGGAAACATATATTTTTATTCAAGATAGAAAACCTGGTGAATCACCCGAAGGAATAGTGCTAGCCGTACCTTTCTGGGCACGGTCATGGATATCACTTGGCAGAGTCCCGAATTATTGAGACGGTAGAATCTGCTGATCTCGCAGCTGTTCACGTCGCAGCCACGTTTCGGCATCATACCAATACCCCTCTGGGGATCAGGCGTTTGAAAGGTGTTTATGTAGTGGACGAATGGCGGCTCGGGCGTCACTTCGAAGTAACGTATTACCGAGTCGCCCTTACCACATAGATATACTAAATTCGTGTCAGGATCGTAGAGCGGGAACATCACACCGTTGCTAGTGTCCAGCTCCACCATGACAATAGGTTCGCCTAGCATATCGGGTGCGCGTAGAGAATATTGCCTCTCGGACATTTTACTGAAGCCTGTCGTAAAGATCAGACCTCCTCTGAAAATGATTAAGGAGAAAACTTAGAAAATCATTGGGATTACTGATGAAAATATAGATATCATTTTAGCATCGGAGTTTCGTACGTGACGTTATTTTTAGCATAAGACTGTAATGCTATTAGGTATTCCGGACATTCGCGGAATACTCGCGACATACTTTTGATATAAGAATAGAAGATAGTCCGTTAGCATTGATTATAGGAAGAGAGAATTCGTTTGAAGTTTTTAGATATCATAATAGTTCAAAGAATGAAAGTGATCGTTATTATTACTGGTGCGAGTACTTCGCTCGTATCTTGCCTTGTTCTCTGTATCTACGAGCGGAAATGAGGATATCAGAAGATATTATCGGAAGATTATTAGTCAGACTGATATATACGATGGAAAGCCGCTTATGAGGATGGAAAATGTTAGTCCAGCTCACCTTAGGAAAATAGCGCGGGTAGCTTTACTACCGTCGTGAGCAATAGCCTCTTCGATGATTTCCCCAGATCTGGGATCCAGGAGACGAATTTTTTTGTCCTTGCACGTAGTGACCAACCGGGACCCGTCCCAGTTCCAGCAGGCCGAGTACACGACATCAGGATGAGAGTCAATTCGTACAAGTGCTTCGCCCGTACCCACGTTCCAAATAATGACTAAGTTATCGGAACCAGCGGTGAGCAATACGTTTAGAGCTGTCGGATGCCAGAGGACCAAACCGACCCTTCGTTGATGCAGCTGAAGATCAACCACAGACTCTGTAAGAGTCCGTGATATGCCGCCGTCCGGAATCTGCCATACTTTGACAACACAATCCTCCGAACCTGAGGCAATAACATTGTCGTTGTGCGGACACCATGCAATGTCCAGAACAGGGCCCTTGTGTCCACCTACCAATGGATGGTCGGCAGATATCCGACCCACCTACATGTGTTTATAAGTGTACGATTAGTCATCGAGTCTATCTATTTATAAATCAAGCATTGCACAGGTACTTTGAATACCGGTAAGTATAGTGGAAGTGCTATTGCAGCAAAGTATTAATGCAATCTATAAATACACAGTGTGTACGGCGAAGCCAGCTAAGGAATGAACAAGTAGTGGAAAGTATTAGAAAGTGTTATGAGGGCCTGTTCCAATATAGAATATAAAGAGTACAATGACAACAGGAAAATGTTAGTGACTAAGAAAAAGTTTTGGTAAGTAATGATACGCCAGATCTATAAATACATGAAGCAATACCGAAGCAGTTGGTGTATAGGCAAAAATCATGTTTAATCTCGGTAAACAGAAATGAGTACCTTATTATGTGGTAAGACTATGAAAGCACCACCTCCAGCAGACTCAACGATGATAGCAAGAAACTTAGGATTGACGGCACAGAATGTGGAGTCCCAGGAAGACTTAGATACCCTAATGTTGTCGTAGCATTGCTCACGCTTCAGGGCAGTTCCGTACACGTGACGGAACTTGCTGCTACGCACCACACGGAAAGACATTGCTGCACCAGCACTAGCACCTACACTTGCACCTGCACCTAGGATATAACAACAAACAATAAACGATACTGAAAGCAGAGCTTAACCTAGGGTACCCAATAGAATACTAAAGGTATTAGATCAAATATTAATTATTGCAATAAATTACTGTTACGTGGCCACTCCGGGCGTGGACGTCGCGTGGATCATCCCCCAAATTTATAAATAGATACCCCACCCTCGATGCTCCCGACGAACACGAATAAAATGAGAATATTTTCGAATCACAGACTTTTTGATGGGCCGACTGCGACGTGCCTCTGCGTGTGCGTGAATGGGACACGTCTCCAAGCGCGCCAATGCCAAGAAAATTAATACAAAATCCACAAATACAAGTTAATCCAAGAAAGCATTCCCCGAATTCGATTGATCCAAAACAAATCATCCAAAACCCATCAGCTAAATAATCCGAACACTTAAAAAAAAGTTGGTCCTCACAATAACCACAGCCTTGTGAAATTGAACACAAATGCTCCAAAGCACCGGACAGATTTTATCGTTTCCAAAATTCCCCGAGTTTGGCAGGACTGTCAGCCTGATTGAAACCGTAGCCACGGTGCGGCGCCACTAGTACGAAAAACCGGAAACCCCTGTACAACGCCTTATTTGGCAATGCGCACCCTCCCGCGTACAGTTGCCGCGTGCGCTCTCCCGTGCATGGCAACCCTTGTACGAGTTTTTCTAGCAGCTCCATAAAAGAATGAAGAAAAATAAGAATAAAGGGTAATAAGCTCCCTCGGTAACAGCCTTCTTTATACACTTTGGATACACTTGCCACACGCCTTCGGCAATTCCCTTGTTATCTTTCTCGTAGAAGTGCTGCACGTCCCCACGATTATAGAAAAATTGGATAACACTATAAGTACGCGCACTACTAGAGTCCCCAGTAGATGATATTCTAGGGTAATGGCTTACCGTGGTGGGTAAAATAATTTTTTAGGTAGGATTTAACGGGGAGTCCTTTTCCACGATGACAGCCGGGCGACACACGCTTTTGGAAAAGAGCTCCCACATATCCCTACCCTGTAACCGATGCCGAGAATCGTCGCTTCTCAATGCGCTGGCGCGTACAGGAGATTGAGGCTCCGCTACGCTCTTTTAGAGGGACTCATTCACTTTTTCATTCTACTTTCAGCTTTGCCTCCGACGCCAGGGCGTTCCTCGTCCAATGGTCCGCGTACTTACTCCAAGCTTCTTTACTTGAGCACTTTGCAGGAACTCTACTTCAATTCAGTCACCAGGGTATTCTAATGAAGAGTATACCGTAGCACGGTAAAAATCTACTTTAAAGATACATTTATTTATAGTACATCAAACAAATATAACGCGTTCGTTAAGTAATCATTTTTCAAGAGTTTTAAGTCTCTTTAAAATACAATTAAAAGTTTGCTCGTGTCCGGGCGAATTAATTAATCCTTGCTTGTATCCTATCCGCTTCCGGAATCACGAAGAATACTCGTGTAAGACAGACGTTAAAAAATATAAGTTTTAAATTTCGCTGAAACTTGCATCTTTCGCTTTAAGTACATGGTCTGCGAATTCAATCGTTCAATACATTAGCGGTATACGGCACAAAGTCGAATCATAATTAACGAAACGAACAGAGTGAAATTCACAAGAAAGAAAAAAATATATAGGAGAATATCAGTACTTCGGCGGAATGTCCAATACTCGTTCGTTTAAGTACATATTATTCGAATATGATCACAATGATCATGTAAAAGTACTATGTACGTATCACTAAAAGTTAAGATTACAAGGTCGCGGCAAAGGAAAGGCACTTTTGCTATCACGTGAGGAAAAATAACTTTTGGATGAAAGTGAAGGAAAAGAAAATATTATGGCACCGCGTTAATTGATATAGATAGGATAAGGTGAGAGAAGAAGAAAATAAGAGAAGAAACCGTAAATATTGAAATTCCCATAAGATCACGATTACTCGTGTAGTGTTTCTGCACGTGACCCTTCACCCTAAACCAATTTTTAAGCCAATATACATAAACGTATGTGTATATGATACCACCGTATAGCGTATAAAACTAATTGTAAGTCTGCGCTCGTTATGTACAATATGTACAAAATCGAACAAGAATCAATCGAACTTGTAAAATGGTGGTAAATTAGCTGCCGGCATTATTGTAAGACGGTCTGCCAGCCAGTTCCAATAAGTAACGATCAGGATGGTCTAGCCAATCTGTTGTACTAAGTTTCACTACTCTTTGTCTCTCAGCTTCCTTAACTTGCCACTTTTTGATTTCTAATTGTCTTTCTCTGAAATTTATGAAGATAAATATATATACACACACGAACACACACACATTAAATACACGACCCACAAAATAAGACACATGTAGGGTATAACGGTATTACCTTGATTTTCTGTCTCCGCAGCCCCAAACCTCTAAGCTTGCAATACGATAAGGTATACCAGCCAGCTTCACAGAACCAAAGGATTGATCTATGTTGACACAGGGGTTTCGAGGGTCAGAACCTGCTCGTATGCCCTGTGGATAACCTCTAATACTAGTGTTTAAGTACAAAAGTTTTGGCCCTTTCTCCACGACCCTGTAGGAAGGTAAGAGCTCGATGACAATAGAATCCTCATCGCCCCAGTAGAGATGAGACTCTCTCCACTCGACAGCAGAACAGACACAGTAGGTTGGACAGTCATCAGCTTCGTCAAGACTTACACCTCTTATGAATAAGAGCGTAGGTCCCCTGTACCCAAGGACATGATGCAAAAATCGATTGGCACCATTACCATGTTGTCCGCTGTTATACAATAAAGTCCAATGACTTGGACAAGCATTTCCAACCATCTTCGCTATTAATGCATGGCTAGCTCCTCCTGATGCTTCCGAAGGAGGATCCTCTGTCTGACGAATATTAATGATTTTAAATGCCCAGAGATAGACACTCATTGATACAATTATTATTTCATATTAAGAAAAAGTATGTAATACGTTCTCTTGCTTAGAATTTTCATCGTACCTGTGTGTATGATATTGGTAAAATGGTAGATAATAGCCATGCATGACTAACAGGCAGCAGTGGTTTAAGTCCTTCGAATGTCGTTTTCTCCAGAACAGGTGTTCCTGGTTCTAAACGTAGCTGGGAGCGTTCTTGCGATAAGAGCGTTTCTCCGTTACGGTAAGCTGTGGTTAATACGTGCACCACGTAACGGTGGAGTCCTTGCACGATGCGTGGACAATGTTGGGACAGCCAATTAGCCACGTAACTTACTGAGAGACTGTCCTTACCATGGAACTGTAATATATTAGATATATTTGTGATTCGTGTGTGCGATCTGCTGATCAACACGTCACTTTATCGACTCTCTTAATTAGTGATAAGCCGTTATCGCGGTAAAGCGCTAGGATCCTGGAAAGGATACACCATTGTTCTTTAGGCTTGGCTAACGTGGTTTACTAACGCAAGAGGTAAGAACTGCATCAATGGTGCGGTGAATATGAAGGCACGTTTGCGAGCCGCCACTGTAGTTCTCCATGGCGAGACGATAGGAAGTCATCAGTAAGGCTCTTAAAGAATCGGGCGTTACTTCGCAGCACTCCGAGCTGGAACTGCTGCGTGAGTACATCTTGATGTAGTTCTCAAGGATGGTACGGTCGTTCATTATACCCAGAAATCTCTCAGCTTGCTGTTTGAACGCAGCCAGACCCAAATGGGTAGTAGTAGCCTTGGATGATGCATGTAGATATGCGAATAAGCGCTCAGCAAATTCACTGTACCGTGGGAACAGATATCTTTCAAATACACTACTCGTTACTCCGTTCACTGATTCTTCTTTTTGAGCGAGACCAACCAGTATCTGCAGAATACATTAATAAATATTAGAATAAGGACTATTACTTGTTGTCATAATTCATATTACATTAGTCTTGTTATATGATGTGTCACATGACAAGTAGAATAATGTAACTATCAGAATAAAATATTAGTTACCTTAGCTAAGTTATCGAGGGGTAGGAACTGTGTGTGAGTAGAGTGTTCAATGTCAGCTCCGGAAGCTGTACGAGACATAGCTTTCTTATTGCTTTGGCCATGCGATTTTTCTTGAGCATTATTTTGAGCTTCACTAGGAGAAAACGTCTTCTTCCCGGTGGTACTACCACTTCGTGACACCTGGTTACCCATCTTACTTATTATACCCTCTTTGACTCTTACACGACTCGACGACGTCGTCGACGTCTTCACCGCACCATTTGTCCTACCGTGAAACAACACAACAATGATAAAGTATACGACACAAAATCAACAACGACCACGACGACGACGACGGCGATGACGACGGCAACGACGGCGACAAGGATTAACCGATCTGACGATGGTCATATATTATAAAGATAACATAGAGTAGCCTCTGATCTACTAGGAACCAGAGATGAGTGGGGAGATGCACAACGCTCCGGTTTCAGGCGATACCAAAAACATGGCGTTAAATCGTAGTGGCTACGCGGAATCTGTAACATCGACAGAGGCGATGAACACGAAATCCTACTCCCAGATTCGCCGCTACGATCTAACGCCATGCTTTTGGTATCGCCTAAAACCGGAGCGTTGTCTCCTGGACGCAGTTCTCGGTATTCACGGATCAGCTGCACCAGCTTCGGTGAGTACATCTCTAGTGTGTTCAGA
>JARQTH010000138.1:139550-180875 GCA_030142595.1 Trachelus iudaicus | reverse complement strand
TGCCGCTACGATTTAACGCCATGTTTTTGGTATCGCCTAAAACCGTAGCGTTGTGCATCTCCCTACTCATCTCTGGTATAGAGCACTGGATTTTCCATCTAGCTCCTTTAGCTTCGAGGGTCAACAGGGTAACGTAAACGCTATCCGGGCATCCGCTTATTCACACATTACTACACACATATTCTGGAGCGTTCTGCAGCTCGAGGTCTTTCCTCGTCTGTTAAGATTTTGTGATGCTTCGAGGTTTCCTTCGATGAAGTAATTAACTTGAAGTATAAAGTGATTTTTTGTGCGTTGACCGAGTGTCGCGAAGAAGATCGTTCCCGTTGACTTCGCAGGAAATATGGCAGACGAACCGATGAACGTTGATGTAGAGAATCCAGTTGATGATGTTCCAGATATAATGGACGAACCGTCGACGGAAGAGTAAGTGGATCCTCCTGTACCAGGTTCTTTAACGAGAATTTTCATTATCGCTTGGGATGATCCTTAGAGAATTCAGATCATCGGGTGACCTAGGGGTCATTCGAATGTGGGTCTTTTTTATCTTTTGGTGATCTTGTGTTATGTGATACACTGACAACGTTAAGATTTTTTCATCTTTCGCATTATCTTCTCGTACAATAATACTTTGTTGCTTATGGTCTTTTTTTTCGGGATCTTTTTCAACTACTTTCACAATCTTATTCAACCGTTAAGCTCCTACGTTCGCTCGTTAGTCGTGATTTTACTGGGGAGTTTTATTTGGTTCTTTGTTCGATGATTCTTTCTGTTTATTGCAGCGGTTATTGTTGAAGAATCGGAGATACATGTTTGATTGTATGGTTTTCCGTTCTTTCCTTTGCCCAGTAATGCCTCTCCTGCGCTTTCCTAACAGTCTAATATCTTTAAACAGAATCGATAGGACTTTTAATTTATCGTAAGTCATTGGCTTATATTACTTGTTTATACGTTCTTGAGAATTTGAAATATTAGGATGTTGGATTTTTAGTTTGACTTTTTTTTTGTGGTTTCTTGCTTCTTGTTTATCGCTATTATATAAGATATTGTTTCATTAACCCGACTTCCATTATAATTATTTCAATTTGCAGATTGGCTGAACTGAAGAAGGAATCTGCTAATCATTTTTATGTAACAAAAGAATATAAGAAAGCCTTGGCTATTTATAATGAAGTTATTGGTATTTACTTTTTTCTCATTTAGCATTACAGCATTTAGGTAACATTAGTATATCGCCTTATGACTTTTTAGAGTTATGCCCTGACATTCCACGCTATTATGGCAACAGAGCTGCTTGTTACATGATGCTTAGCCAATACAGGGAAGCTCTAGCAGATGCCAAAAAATGTATTGAACTAGACCCAAAATTCACTAAGGTGAGGAACACAATCTACCATCTTTTACTTCCTTCCTTCCAGGAAATTCAAATAAATATATTTCCATGTAGGCATATTCGAGAATCATAAAATGCTGTCTGATCCTTGGTGACATAGTCGAGGCAGAGACCACCCTAACAAAATTAAAGGAACTAGAACCAGAAAACACCACAATTGCTACTGAACAAGCTCAACTCGAACACGTACAGAAATATATGAAAGAAGCAGAGGTAGCATATGCAAAAAAAGATTATCGCAAGGTAAATCTATCATAATTTCTATATAAATTCGCTTTTTGAGATACCAAACTTATAAAACATTTCATACAACAGGTTGTCTACTGTATGGATTGCTGTTGTAGTGTAAGCAAAGCATGTCCAAGATTTAAGTTAATGAAAGCAGAATGTCTGGCCATTCTGGGCAGATACCAAGAAGCCAAGGAAATTTCAAAGTTAGTATAGTAAAAAAATCATTTTTAAATACTCTACAGTGTTCGCTTGATATTAAATTTTTTACTTTATACTTTCCAGCGATATATTACATATGGATAAACAAAATGCAGATGCAATTTATGTGCGAGGCATGTGCTTGTATTACCAAGATAACGTTGACAAAGCTTTTACGCATTTCCAACAAGTACTTCGCCTTGCACCTGACCACAGCAAGGCACTTGACATATACAAAGTAATTTTAATAAATACTAATGAAGGCAGCATATGATTTTTTGTTATACGTTCGTTGATATTTACTTTCTATTTTTCCTTCTTTAGAGAGCTAAATCACTGAAGCAAAAGAAGGAGGAGGGTAATACCGTTTTTAAAATGGAACGCTATCAGGAGGCATACAATCTTTATACAGAAGCACTCAAAATTGATCCTCAGAATTCAATCACAAATGCAAAGCTGCACTTTAATAAGGCAAACGCCGCGGCAAAGGTAAACTGTTTATTTTACATTTAAATATTTACGACTCGTTTATTTGTTACCAACTGTTATAAACTTATCTCTTGTTACTTTACAGTTAGGTAGACTGAACGAGTCAATAACAGAATGCACAGCAGCTTTGGGGCTTGATGAAAATTATTTGAAAGCTTTACGTAGAAGAGCTGCCTGTTACATGGAACTTCAACAGTACGAAGAAGCTGTTCGTGATCTTGAGAAAGCCTGTAAAATGGACAAGAGTCGTGGTACGTTTAACAATATCTTAATTTCGCTCCGGTCGATGTCTTTTGGAAAATTTTAATAACCATGATTCTTATAGATAATCGAAGGCTTCTGTTGGAAGCGAAATCGGCACTGAAGAAATCCAAGAGAAAAGATTACTACAAAATTTTAGGAATCGACAAGAACGCATCCATAGACGACATAAAGAAAGCTTACAGAAAAAGAGCCATGGTTCATCATCCAGGTACGATTCCCTCGTATTATTATTATACTAATAATTTTCTCATAAACTTATCCTAGTTTCTCACTCTTCACAGACCGTCATGCGAATGCCTCTGAAAGCGAGAGAAAGGAGCAAGAAAAGAAATTCAAAGAGGTCGGTGAAGCTTACAGCATCCTGTCTGATCCCAAGAAACGTTTAAGATACGACAATGGGCACGATTTCGATGGCGGTGATAGCGATATGAATGGTAATTAGAAAATTATAATTTATTTTATTGTAATATCCCTTGTTTTTTTATCGATATCATTTTTTTTTCCTTTACAGATATAGATCCAAACGCGATGTTCCAATCGTACTTCGGACAATTCGGCGGTGGCGGCGGCGGTTATCAATTTCAAACCGGCGGTTTCCCTGGCGGATTTTCATTTCAATTCAGTTAAGTTAATGTTCGCGAAAAATTCACGAAGAGGAAGTAGCTTAGCGGAGTGCGCGACAAGATATCAATGCTTCACTCCATTATTTATATACTTGTACTCCGATATCATAAGTTCGACACTTGTTGGCGAAACTTACAGAAATATTTGCAAGCTAGTTTACCTATAGTTTTCTGTGAGCCGCGAATATTAAGAAAAAAATAATAATTGTTCTAATTAAGTATGATATATTTGAATTCATACTGTTTAAACATATTTATTCGCTACATGCATACGCACATAGCTAATAGCCTCTATAATGCAGTCTAATCCTTTTCGATGTTATCTCAAGCAACAAAACATTTTGTCAAATTATCGTACTTGTTGAATGATAATGATCCTGTGTTCGATAAATTTCACTTGCCATAAGTAAACAGTATATAGGTATAATGTAAAGAATTCAAAATAGACCTCTAAAAAAATGTGTTATTTATTTTTTTGAAAATAGTTCTTTACTATTCATCTTTTGCTTTATAGTCATATTAAATATGGTTACCAGGGCAATGACTCACCAGAATGAATCATCTTGGGGTCATAGAACTGGTATCATCACATCTTTGTCTACACCTACTCATCTCTGGCATCATTATCTGGACAAAATTGGGTTGAAGTTATCTAGTACTTTTTTGTGTGGTTCTCTACAGACTGTACAACCTGCAGGAGGAATCTAGGGAATATTGTGACCTTCAATAAAATGAAATTCTAGTTTCCCCTCTGATGTTTCAGTTACTATTGATTTATGTTGTATAGCTAAAGGTAGTCTTTCTGGTACAAAGATACAAGAGAAAGGAAAGAAGGTTATAGAGATACTATAACTGTTTCCTTTTATTGAAATAAAGATATTTATAATTGGTGCAATAATAATTACTAAATAGAATGGCAGCTGAAGAAACCTCATGGAGAACACAAGCCTTTCGGCAAAGTGTTGTTGCAAAAATGTAAGAATACTTTATAATGAGCAATTATAATCTGGGTATTTAATCATTTTTAGCTTTGTCTTATACGAATGAAATATTTAATGCAGAGACGAGGCCATTCAAAAGTCAGGAATGCCTACTTCGAAGAACAGCACAGAAATGGAGAATCATGTATTCCAGAAAGCTAAGACAAAGGTAGATACATAATGAATCCATTAAATAACATATTTATTAATTTGCAACAACTTTTATTTACAGGAAGAATATTTGAGTTTCGTTGCCAGATTGATACTTCATGTTCGAGAAATGAGTAATAACTTATTACACTAACTTCCCATTACCATACAAATGTCAATGTGTTAATTAATGTTTTATATAATTTGTATTGCATAGATTCGAAGAAAGGTGGTGGAGGAATTGCACCAGGTGCTGGTACTGCAGGAGGTCAAGGTATGCCAGATCCAATTGGTGCACTTCAAACTCTTGCTCGTCAAGGAACAGGAAATAATCAAATGATGGGAATGGCAGGACCTGGAGCTGGACCACAGGGAATGGTTCTTCAACCACCTTCGAACAGTGCTACGAACTGTAAGTTCATATTTATAATCATACATATCTTTTTCTGTTTACTATGATAGCATAATTACGTGCACAAAATTCATATGGCAATTTTAATCCTTCAATTTACAAATCACTTCCAACAATCTTTGCTCTTGTACATCTTCTGTCTGAGTTTCACTTTCATACTGCTCCTTTTCAATAATCTTCAACAATATTTAAAAATTGCATTTTACTTAGATTTCCGTTAAATTTCCATTAAAACGCAGCATCCGCTCATTTTTATCTTTTAATCAAAGTAAATACAGCACATTTCAAGTGATAGGTCATATGCAACAAAATTCGGCCATTCTCATAACCTTGAGCATAGCTCTACCATGCTATATATAAGGATAATAAGGACTCGTATAGTGTGTGTATCCGTGAATAGTGCGTAGTAAAAGGACTAAAAAAGAACAGAACGGAAAAATGAAGAAAGTAGATCAAATATATTACGCAGTGTATCCGAGTTCTTCAGAAAGCGAGCCTTATTATGAATCGGACAGTTCAGAAGCCAGAAGACGTTTGCAACAATCGCCTACTCACACAAAATTTTATAAATATCTTCGAGAAAGAGAAGAAATGATACGATTACACGAAGTATGGAAGGACACCATAACAAATCCTGGCTTTAAAGAGAGTATCGAGGCTTCCTGTTTGATGGAAGTTCATCTGAGAGATGAACGTGTACAGTATAAATATACACCACCCTATGGAAATGGTGTCTATTACTTTAGGATTACCTTGGTTTATATGAAACTGTTACGTAAATGGATTTTGAGTCCTGGACGATGTCGTCTCCCAGGTACGATGAGCCTGCGAGGAAAAATGAAGGGTGGAACGCTGAACCCTGTGGGTGAGAGAGTAATGAGGTTGTTGCACAAAGTTCGCAAGAACATTGACATCTATATGAAGAGATTTATGTATATCCAAAGCTTTGTCGATTATTTCATTGAAAACTACTACAATGATGGTGAGATCGGAGATGATTTGGAACTCAAGGAATTGACTATTGTTCTTAAAGAAAAAGCTTGGCCCGTAGGAATTGATAAAACTTGCTGGCGTGACATTATTCATCTGTATATAACACTGGATGATAATTACATAGCGCAGGATGTCATTTACAAGTATACACATCAGAAGAATGCGGATCCAGTTGTCATACATAATTGCAAGCTTCGATTAGAGAACAGAATCAGATTTTTTTTTTCTTTTGAAATTAATGAAGCTTTTAAGAAATTTATGGGTCAGGAGCAGGTTTCTCAGGATCAGGAATAAAATTGAAATTAGAAAGGAGCAAATGTATTGGGAGAATATATATGAGTGTTTATTTAAAGGGAAAACATGTATATTTAATTTAATATTTAAAACTTTCATTGTTAAGTGTTATAAATACAAATATGAATATAATTTTGAATAATTTAATGAAAATTGATGGATTTCTTGTTTGGTCAAGTGTTGCAAACATTGAATCAGCGTCCAGGACAGACAATGAATATGTCTGGCATGCAGAATAAGATGCCAGGAATGGGCATGATGCCAGGGCAAGCTAACGGACCCATGGGGCACATGGGTCCGATGCAAAGTATGCAGGGTGGTCCAGGAATGATGAGTCAAATGAATCAAATGAGTCAGGGAAATATGAATCAGCAGATGAATCAAATGGGACCCAATCAAATGGGACAAATGGGTCCTGGTCAAATGGGACCAGCACAGATGCAACAAAATATGCAGAACCAGATGCAGCCACAGATATCAGCACAAATGACAAATCAGATCGGGGGCCCTATGACTGGTAACATGCAATCTGGTATGCCACAGCAGATGAATCAAATACCACAACAAATGAATCAAATGGGCCCTGGACAAATGGGTCCCGGTCAAATGCCACAGCAGATCAATCACATGCAACGCAAGGTTTATATTTCATTATCATTGAAAATCAATCAATAATCCGTTACTCATACATTTTATTAATAAAAATTCTAAATTTAGCCTGGTGAGATGTTAAACACTGGGTTTCCTGGACCCAGAAATGTAACACCCAATCAGTTCCTTCGGCAAAGTCCATCACCTTCTGCTCCAAGTCCTGCTGGTCTTGGTGCTCCTTCCAGGTGAATAAAATCTTATATCCTCATTGATTCTGTGTAACTTACTGAATGAATTTTTTTTTAAAATAATTGTAATTTCTTTTATTCTCAGCAATCAAATGGTAGCCTCACCAGCTCTGGTACCATCTCCAAGTCCACAGCACCCAATGATGGCGAGTCAGCAACGTTCTGTAGGCATGGCACCGTCTCCAAGTAGTTCTTTGAATACTCCAGGAGGCGTAGGTGCTACCCCAAGTCCTTTACAAGAAGACCAGGCGTATAGGGACAAAGTTCGTCAACTCAGTAAATACATAGAACCGCTACGGCGGATGATAGCCAGGATGGCTAACGAAGGAAGTACGTGAATGATGAATATACCTCAGAAAGTAACTGCATCTCATAATTCATCTATTTTTTTTTTTTTAACTTAGATGTAGACAAGCTCAGCAAGATGAAGAAGCTTCTAGAGATACTGTCAAGCCCAAGTAAGCGTATGCCTCTGGACACATTGCTAAAGTGCGAAGTGGTTTTGGAGAAGCTGGACTTTAAGCGAGCGGATGGCAGCGTTGGTCCACCAGTAACTACGGTGAAGGAGCACCATTTCTTCAGTCCGCTTCTCGAAGCAGTCAGTACTCATCTTCAGAGTCCTGTAGCTAATCACACACTCCAAAGAACCTTCGGGCCCTGTCTCGAAGCCTTATTTGGTCCAGAAATAAAGTACGTACTTTTTTAATTAAAAAATCATACACACTATATCGCCCAATGGATTAGCCACAATTTCAATTATTAATACCAATAGATGTCTACCGCCTCCGTTAAAGAAACAAAAGTTGGAAGAACCACCGAGCGAGATTCCCGACGTTCTCCAGGGTGAAATTGCCAGACTAGATCAGAGATTCAAAGTGAGTAACGTCTCTATTGAGCGTCAGAGGAAACAATTGTTCCAGGACAAAGGCGTTTTATTTATTTATTTTTAATCAGGTAAGCATAGATCCTGCTCAACAAACTGGTTCAAAGTGCATTCAACTAATATGCTGGCTGGATGATCGTCATCTGCCATGCGTTCCACCGGTTTCTGTGACTGTTCCTGCCGATTACCCTCTGACCCCACCTCGGTGCGTTATGGCACCGCACGAATACGCCACTGCCTTCCTCTGCGCGGTGCAAAAGGCCCTCAATGCCAGAATCACGAAACTACCTAGACGTTTCTCAGTATCACAATTATTGGATACTTGGGAAATGAGTGTGCGACAAGCCAGTGCACCTACTCAGACACCTGTAACGGCAAGTACTGTGCTAATGGGACTGTAACCACTCATGCAACATGACGTTCTTGACGTATCTACAAAATGATTGTATTACGTAAAAATCATTGTATAAGATAACACGTTGAAATATAATTTTACAAGTGATTCCACTTTCTGCTTTACACTGAGAAATTCGTCTTTAAATTTCCTACGAAGAAGTCAAAACTGTATTTGGATATTATAAAAATATACTCATTGCAATATATAGCGCTAAGAGAAATACATTTATTATGGAATAACAAACACTATAAACATTACTTTTTATATTTATTATATATCAGACGAGGTACTCGGCAAGTTAATTGTATAATTCGAATATCTCGTCCACGGAAACCAGCGATTACAATTCGCCGTTCAGGAGTTTCTTGTCGAACAAGAACTCGCCCAGGGGTCCATGAGTGGCCATCATCTTGCCAAGAGTAGAGACCTTTCCGGCAAGATCGCGTTGTCCCTTGTACTGCTCATCGAGGAAGTCAGCAGTAAGATAATCGACCAACTGTAAACATAAATATTTTCATTTAATTTTACAATCCCTCAGTCAAGTCATCTTCGGCAGTGCCAATATTGAGTTTTGCCAGGTACATCAATTAAGACTTACATGATAATCGTTAAAGGTGCTGGTCTTAGGATTTTCGCAAGTCTGAATGATGTCGCGAATATTTCCGGTCACCTGAGCCTCCAAATTAAGGGCATAGCTAAGTGCGTCGACACCGTTGTTCCATTCCTCACGCTTAGGTCTCTGCAATGTTTCAATTAAATATGCGTATTAAGAAGTCTATTAATCATGCTTTTGTTATCGCAGGTTATCGCACGTACCAGTGGGAACTTCAAGAGTTTGCTCACGTCACTGGTGAGCTGACCACGCATCAGTAAATATTCGATGATCTTAATGGCGTGTTCGCGCTCCTCGCTGGCGCTCTCGATAAAGAATTTACTGAAGCCAGGACGATTAACGGTATCGCGGGCGAAATGAGCACCCTGTATAAAGGAGAACAATTGATTTACGTTCAAGAATATTAATTCGAGCACAAAGTAAAATTATTATTCGTACCATTGCGAGGTAGGTCATTGAAGCTTCAATCTCATTCTTCACTTGGGACTCCATGGCCTTGATACAGGGATCCACCATATCCAGCCATGCCGTTGGAATATCGGCGGGTTTCAGAGTACCTATAAATATTTTAGATTCATTGTATTAAAACGGTGTTAACTGAAGCAAACAAAAAAGTGAAAGAGAAACGGGGATAGTATCAAGGAAAACATTTTGTTATTTATCATTCGTAACACATAGCAAGTCTGCAAATGAAGTCAAGGTCCATTGGATTGGTTCATCTGTTCAAGGCTAGTTACTCTGAAGTGATTGGTACTTTTAATTATTTTTTATTAAAATATAAAGGTGGTGCGGAGCTTAATAATAGCTATCGCTGAACTCTAGTCCAATAAGATATTGCAACAAAGTGTAATGTGATAAGTAGGAGATATTAAAAATCTTTATTGTCTTGAGTTGAGCCAAACGTGTTATCATTCACGTATAGATTATGTCTCAAGTGAATATCTCAAATCTCAAACGTTGCTAGCATGCCTAATCTATATTCCTGATATCTATTTAGAAGTAATTATTGATCATGTATTCGTGTGAAGAGAAAATGGTATTTGTTAGATGAAGTTTCAATTTCAAGAGTAAAGATATAGAAAATAATATGAACTTTGGAGTTTGTACTGAATCTATAGTCAGTCCTTTCTGTGTGTATAATTTAATCAGTCTCTTATCGACTGTTGCTATGTAAATGTGGGCAGTGCCTATCTAAAATGAATCATGCAAAATATTATATTTTAAAGTCGCAGTACACACTATCACCGATTGAAAAACAATATTTACTGGAGAACAAGACAATCAATGATGACCTCGTGGTTAGTACAGATCAGGATATAATTTACAATAAGAAATATATTAAGACAACAAGGAAGATATTAGTCTTAACTCGTGGAAAGTATCAAGCATTCTAAAGATTCCATGTATGAGCAATAGTAAACTATCTATTAAAGATTATTCAAGTTTTAATAACAAGGCTAGTTATTCCTCTAAGCAGTAAATAAGTCATGCTTTTAATGATTGCTATGGAGTGACAATTTCTTTTGTTCAAACAGTTAGACTTCATAAGCTATCCTGACAAGACAGAAATTAAAAATATACATTCTCTTGCTGAATGAAACCTGGCAAGGTGACAAGAATGATTATTATACAGCCAATCGCATTGTTTGTCGAAGATGGAAAGTACCCAACAATTCTATTCTATAAGTGCAGACCATTGATAAGCAATGTAAAAACAGAAAAAAAATAATAAAACAGTAAGCATTCAATTCGATTTATGCAACAATTAATCATGTGATCAGTGCCATGAAAACCAATTTTGAAAAAATGCATAATCACGTTGTTGAATGTGCGCATTCTTATCGCAAAGAATAAATGAATCATGTTCACGCGCCGTGATCCAATCCAAGGGTCATGCGGTAGTTAGATCAACAAAAGCTTGAAATTCATGAGACCAATGACGCTGCCAGGGATGTACAAGAAACGCTTGCTATAAAATGCAACCTTAAAATAACGTCATACTTTTGCAACGATGTACAATCACATTTCACCATATTGCAACAATCACCAAGGGGATATGCCGAGTAGATAACAGAGTTTAATGTATAGTATAAACGGTAAAGTAAAATTTAAATAGAAAATCTCATCAAAAAATGAATCCTGAAAGACCCACAATTAAATCGAATATATTAATTTCCAATATAATCATTATCTCCTAAAACGTATTCCTTTGAAAGTAATGGACTAAAGATTCGCTTGACCTACGTGGTGATCCTACGCCATTGCACCGACATTACCATTCGAGTACTGCGTGTTTTAATTCTACAATTTAAAGCTCCGTACGCCGTACAATTAACAATAAAGAACAACAATTACCAATGCAATGCGCTAATACATTATACACATTAATATACTCACATTTCAACTCCTCGGCAGTAACAATGCTGACGCAGGCGAAAGCAAAGAGTGCGATACCACAGACTAGTTTCATGATGTCTCGTGAAATGTAGGAAGGTTATGCTCGATGAGAAAAAGGAAAAGTAGAAAATTTATGTCGATCAGATTCTTGACACGTCAATGGTTCTCTCAATCGTCTCGTATCGAAGCAACCTTTATACACACTGGCATAGAAGGCTGACTTCTACAAAGCTCGATCAGATAGGTAATGTACGACTAAACACTCCAGCGAGCCATCGGCTACTTAAAAACAAAGTACACTGTTACTCGGTATACACTCCGCGCTCATAATCCTCGCTTCTTGTTCACAGAAGGAGTGGTGGGGCCAAGTGGGCAGTTCTGTTCTTGTACTTCTTTATAACATTCACAACAAAATGGGGACAGAAGATACGTGTGGATTGGTGTAGATAATCAGGAGAGGACTCGAACTTTCTGCGTAATTTCTACTGCGCACGCGCACTGCTGCTAACCGACTGACTTCTTCTTGACTCGTGGAATATCCGATCGTGGAACTTCATTGTTTGGCAGAGCGTCGAAGCGAGAGTATTCACGCTATTTGCTAAGCACCGTCCTACACAAGAGGTACGTAGATTTATTAAAATTTTTTTAGTCGTATTACGATTGCTTTGTTATACTGTATCTTTTGAATGTTAACGACTTGTAGTTACCGAATGACAACTGTAATTTTGGGGTTTGTACGAGTTGTTTGATCAATTTTCATGTTACAACAACGTAGAAAAATTGTTTTCTGGTACGTTATGTCCTACGCCACTGTATCTTGATAACTGTAATGGCTGACCGTGAGTGTCACAAACAGTCTGACTATCTACTGGGGTTTTTTTTGTTTCCTCGGACTGCTTATCGTGACTACTGATTTGATTCCGTTTGATTTTTAATTTGATTGTTCATGTTTTCATTAGCTGCTGATTTTATACAGGATTTTATTATGATGTGTTAGGAGGCTCTTACTCGTGCAACAGAGCGTAATAATTCATCGGATTGTACTGAGTCATTCTTTTTTTTTTAATTTAGTTTACTGAGATCATGTTAATCGATCTTTAGGTAACTAACTGGAAATTTGATAAAGGTGTTATTCTTGAAATGCGATGTTAGCTGTCGGATAGCAACGTTTTAGTGGCGCCAATTGAGATCAATTTTTAAACTTGTATAAGCTTGTACTAAATTCTTCTACTGGGAATTGTACTAATGAAATATTTCGTGGCTTTTTGTTTAATATTATTGCAATGAATATGCGTAGGAAAGTCTGGGATTATTGTAGACAGAATTTAATCAATTACATTATATATACTTATTCGTCTGGTTATATACATGAAGGAAGCCACTGTTAGCAGCATAAAGACCAAGATATTCTAGGGGGAAGTACACACTTGTCTTGATTAATTATTTACAAAATGTTATGCATCACATAATTTACGTAATTGCGTAAGCCGTATATTTAAAGGGAAAGTCCGCCTCTTGCAACTGGATAACTTATCAATCTTTTACTCTGGATTAATAAAGCTGCTATCAAAGTGATAAGAGGCTTTAGATTTTATCAAACTGATTGCTAAGACTTTTGATCTGCAGATAAGTTTACGTGACATGCATTAATTCTGTGATAAGCACATAGAAAGAGTTTCTACCTTTAGATCTGATGAAATTGAAGATTTTTGTTATGATACTGGTTTTTATCTTTGGTCTGTCAAATATATATATTTCTTTGCCTGGAACTTTTTGTAAAATTTTATCTACAGAAGTAGCTGTGTCAATTGTCTCATGCAATTAATTGAGCATATTGGAAAATACTTTGTGAGCATGGTAACAGTGTTATCATGGATTACCAAGGAAATGAAATGATAATGAGAAATTATCAACGAGCAAAGTATTTAATTTAAGCATGACAAGTAGCTGGTAATAGAAGGAAGCTTTTCATGTATATGATAATAGTTTATCTAGTTTCTTTGTCTGTTAGCCTGATGACGAGCTCAACCTTTGTACATGTGCTGATTGCATGTTGATTATTTAATAGCTCACAATTACTTTAGTACATAGTGACTTTTCAAATATTTTGTGTAATCTTAATATTATTACGAATTGTCATGTATCTGTGAAAGTAAATTAAGTGCCCGACAACAGTTTTGTCCCTGAATAGAGATACATACTTTCACCTCTCCTTGATCATAAAGAATTGGAGAATTCAAACTGCCATAGTTTTAGATTTTATTAATTCTTCTTTATTACTGATTGACTGCCAAATGTAAGATTGTAATGTATGATGTAATTCCAAGTATGATTTGTGAGATCTCAGAAATTGAAAGAACTTCATTGACTAAAGTTCATCAATTAAGATCTATATAGATCGCGTCAGTAATGAGACATTTTTGTTCTGTTGTAGCAATCATGATTGCAATTGCGATTCTTTCTACCCTGTTGGTAGCGGCTTCAGCCGATTACTGTTACAATGATGTAGAAGCTGCCTGCAGCTCCAGACCTCTCAACACTGGTACGTTACCAAACTAAAAAGTCATCCTATAGTTTAACTTTACCCTTTACTTTGTTATAATATAATGTATTCTTAGATGCCCCGCTCCTTGCAAATTGTAATGCTAAGTATGGCTCCTTTGAGAGTCTTCAGGCTGACATGCAAGCCTATGCCAACGCTAACATTGAAACAAGCTTCGAGTACCTATTGATGTCAACACACTTTGGAAATTATGAGGTAAACCGAGAAGGTTTTAAAGGACTGTACAGAAAATTATCAGACAAAGCTTGGGATGACGCCATTGACGTTATTAAATTCATTGCCAAGCGTGGTGGAAGAATGAACTTCAACCAGCTGCCACGATTCAAGAAGAATGTATGTATTCAAATAAAAAATATTTATTTAATTTACTTAAATGATGCAAAGGATTAGACTGAGTTGACTCTCATGGATTTGTTTGCAGGGTAAGGAGAGCAGAATCCTCGAGTTGACGGAATTGAACAGCCTAGCCAAGGCCCTGGACACTCAGAAGCAGCTTGCCGACGAGGCCCTGCGTCTTCACGGACAAGCGACCCAGCACAGCAAGCAGGATGCTTCTGTGGCTCATTACCTGGAGGAACACTTCGTCGAGAATCAAGCTGACACCGTACGCGATCTTGCTGGTCACACGAACGATCTCAAGAGCCTTCTTGGGGATCGCGACGCCTCTGTGTCCGTATTCCTGTTCGACGAGTACCTCAAGAAGACTCTGTAAAATTATTAAAGTTCTATTGTGACGGTCGCCTATAATTGCTTGTAATTATGCAGAGACTGTTACAAGAATTTAAGTGAATTATAATATATAATAGAAATATCCTGATAAGGTGATCAGTACATTTGACACTGAGTATAAATAAACTACACATGCCCGTACAACCTATGCTTAACGATTTTAGTATGTTGAATATCTATATATGTAGATATATGTATATCATTTCAAAGGTTAAAGTCCGTTTGGAGATGCCTGCGATACCCAGGCTCGTGTGTCATTATATCGTCATGATTCTCATTCAGCATCGTCCATCTCCTGACTTCATTTTTCTTTATTAACAAATCCGGGTCAATTCTTATTAAAAAATTTGACTTAGTTCGAACTTCCGCCGATAAGGGGGCAGCACCTCCTGGGCATGATAAGTGGCGCCATCTCCGAAAGAACCAGTGAACTTTTTACAATAAAATAATGTCAAATGTAAGTTAAATTCATTTTATCGTACAAGGTTCACTAGTTGCCTGAGAGATGGCGCCAAACATCCGTTGTGACCATCTTTTGCGTTCGGGCAAACAGAAAATTCAATTTTATTAATGTTTAAAGACGCTTTAATAAAATGAGAAACAAATTGCGTATAAAAATGAAGCAAATTCGGAGAAGGTAATTCATTGAGAAACTTGTATGAATATCTGCTTGGTTGTTAGAACATTTATTAACCATCGCATAATAGCAGCGGAGCAATTAGTAAAACATAAGGAGGATTTGAGGAGCAATTTTCTAGGCGGTAAATTTGTATCATTTGCCACTAACTTCCAAGCGATTAATCGGTATATCTCTACAGCTAACTATTGGGCAAACTGCTATACCGGCATACGATATTTAACATATTCAAATTACCGTCCATTCCAAGTACCTACAAAAAATCATTAACCCTGTGCTGCCACCTTCAAAAGATTCTCTCATCTTTTCAATTTCTGTCGCAAATAGAAAAACAATGCATCAACCAAAAACAAAAACAGAACAGTCTCATTCACCAAGTTCAGAGGGGGAAAGAATAATGGTCGAGCCTTGCACACATTGGACAGTACAACAGTCTCTGTACATCATAATACAACACCGGAGTCAATAGGTAAGAGAAAAAGGCATAGATAATCAAAGCGACCCTAATAATCATTATCTTATGTCGATTAGTCGCACCTTCGTAAACAATGGCTTCCTTATACTCGACAGACAAAGAGCAGGAGATCGCTCGAGTCATTAAGGTCGTGCCGCGTCGAAGAATGATCTCGCATCGATCATTTTTCCGTGCTTGAAAGACCGAGAAAACTCAGTGCTCTACTGACGGATAACGAGTGAACGCGTACATTAAATATCTGCATACGTATAAAAAGATCCGTACATTAAACATAGCCGAGGAAAAGGATGTATCTTATACACGCGTGAAGACGAAGTTGATCGGGCATGTAGAAAAGACATTACGAGGCGATATTATCCGCTGTTGTAATTTACGTCAGTCCCGAGCGATATCGGGGCCCGGAGGGCGCGTCATATTTTAATGCAACAAAAGAACAAAATATGTTGTTCCTCGTTTAGTGAACCGCGGCGAGATGTTATTAAATCATGTATTGTTGTCATCTTTTGTGGGGTCAGTGATAATATGACGTCATAGGAGGGTCACGTGAATAGGGGTAAAGCTAAATAGCGGCTTCCCATTGGCTGTTCGTACGATCGCACCACCCATAACCTTAGTTATTTATTGCGATAGGAATTATTTACCATCGCGGTGAGAAATCGAAAAAATATCTGACGCATTCTTGTATTTGTTATGCTTTTTGTCTTGCGCGTAATTGCGCTCTGTTATTGTGACAGATAAGACGGGATATCTTGGGGATTGGTACAGGGTACTTCTTGTGTGATTCGTATTCCGCCATCTTGGAAAGGAAGAGAGGAAGGCGGATGAAAGAAAAAATGCCGGGAGTGAAAGGAGGACTCGAAGAGATTCCGTTTGGAAGATTGTTGTCTGCCTGAGGAGATAACGAGAGAAGTCATGTTAAAATAATTGGAAAAAGTAAATCGATAACTGGATGTTAATGCTATCGTAGGTCGTTTAGGTCGCCGGTGTCGCGTACAAGATTCGATAAGTGAACAGAGCTAATCGCCTTTGCGACCCTCTCGACTCCGCCTTGAGGCTTTCTTGGGAGACGGCAGAGAAGAATGGATGAATAAATCCGAAAAATAAATGATTGAAAAAGAAAGGGGGAGAGCGTATGAAGATTAAGACAATAGGGATCTTTGGTAATATTTGTTTTTATTGCTTTCCACTTCTTTAATCTTAATTCGTTATTACTGTCGTCAACCTCGTTGACATCAATGGCGCTGGTCCTGCTCGTCCGATCGGCGGCTTCTGGTTAGCGTGGAAAACATGTTTTCGTGATTGGGGAAACGCGAATAAAAGTACATTTCTCGAGGCAATAAAACTGATTTTTATTATATTTGTCAAGTGCCTGTTATTGTCGTTTATGTTATATAAATATAATCAAGTCTTATTATGTTTTTGTAATAACGACTGCTCTTATTCTGTTGTTAGTTTACTTGTTAGATTTTATTAACGTGCAGATGCATTAATAAACATTGATCTTATTCATTTCCATTTTCAGATGTGACTTCAAAATTCATCATCCTTTGGTCGCGTTTAATTACTCTGATTCATCATGGAATACTTATTTAGGTAGGTTATATGGATCCTTGTCTATTAAGTGTATATAAATTAATATCTCTACGCACACTAAGTAATTCTCATAAATTTATGGAATCTTCTAAAATCCCTTATCGGCATACCCAACGAAGACTTACATGCATGATTATTTGCAGAGTTGCGTGGGATTGTGAAGATAAGAATACATTATCATCGGTCAGTGGAGCAGAAGATGGGTAAGCACACAAGAAAATATAGAAAGGAAAGATCAAGAGACGTGGAATCCTTACTAGTATTGGAATACTACAGAGAAGATAAGACATGACTACGTAGTCTACAAGAAGTGTTCCACAGCGATGAACTTATGCATGAATACAAAAAGGGTACGATGATAAATCATCCCCATGCTAATCTACTCCATTACTGTTACTCGAGTGCTTTCCACCACTTGTCAAAAAGTTGTTGAACCACAGCGAAGAGTGAACTTGTGGACATTCAATAATACAAATGAGAATCAATGTGGTTAGTCACGCCAACGAGACATTTGCATCGCACGTAAAAGTTCCCTAAAGCTCTCTTGTTGGCTTGAAAGGTTCTCACTCGATTATTTACACTCTATTATTTAAGGGGAGTCGTTGCGTTAAGTAACAGCTAAGGTGAAGGTGATCATTACGTGGCAAACACGATTACGCTATCGGATCTGAAATAGGAAAGCTATGATAATCGAGGACGAGTCTAAGAAATTCACAGTTAAAGTGATGCCTAGTTGATCCTTTTATAAGATATTGATACCTCCTGACCTCTGACACGTGTCATCGGAACTAGATGGACGTTCGATACAATGCATTGCGTTCACTTTGATTATTCATGAGGCTCGATGGACAAACTTCTGTAAGAGTTTTAACATGAAAGTTTATCTATTCATTGACCGTCCACGTAAGTACAGTAGCCCAGGATAATAGGGGTATGTAATGTACCTGGGAAAGTGGAGTTAGTCGGCTCGTAGGCGGTTGTAATTCTTGGAAGATTGTCTTTGGCAGAGTACAAAAGTAAGAGGGATGGTATGTGTGTCTGAGCGAGTGAGAGAGCTATAGATAAAATGAAGAGGAATCGACTTGGTAGCCACATCAGGGAATACCTGAGGGTCGTGTCGAAATACTCTGCTGACTCGTCGTGGACGTGGCGAGTTGTATATTCGTACGTTTCATATATACATGCGCGTATGTATACGGATTTACAGGGAAACAACAAGCACCGTAACCCACTTAATGACGACGGATTAATCGCAGTGGGGGGTTCCCCGGAATTTGTGGAGTCATCGTTAAGTCGCTGGAAAAAAAAAATGGTTATACAGGGTGGATCCGAAGTTAGGGGCAGGAAAAACGGTTTGACCTGAATGTTGCTGATCGTCGTTCGAGTTCGAATTTACATTCGATACTTGTAAAGGTAGAGTAATTTAAAGCTCTTTGACTGAAAGCGAATAACGTGCGACTTTTCCGAAGGATTTAATTGATAATGTCAATTTTGTATCCCTTAGACTTTATATTTATCGTTCTGAATGTACTCCGATGAGCTGCTTCGGCACTCGTTACTGAGGCTGTTAAAACTAGTTCCACGATAAGGATGTTTGGGTTAGGTAGAATTGGAAATATCAGAAAAGCGTATAAATAAATAAATAAATGTTGCGAAAGGCGACTCCGTTAATTAGTTGATAATTCTCAAAGGCAAATCTTCAAGGGTTATCTCAATACTTCACGCGGCAGCTGCTCTAATGTCTTTTCTCTCGCGCCAAGCTTTCGCTTGAGAAAAAGGAAGACCGATTCAAATTAGTCTTTTTCATAAATTTACATTGCTAAATCGTTATAATCGACATAGGTCAAATTTAAGTAATAACAAAATGGCGCAATTTCTCTGATACAATGTTAATCAAGCAATCGACTTTACAGGGGTCGTTTTAATTGCTTGTGACCTCCAGAAATCGTGCCGATAATTATGATAATGATAATGATAATATTTAAATTCTTGGATTTTTGTATTAACGGAAAATGAAACAGACTATTTGTATGAGCGAGTTGTCACGCTGACAAGACTCGAAGCGAGGAGACTGAGTACCCAAGAGTCTGCACAGAAAGCACTGTTACTTGATTACACAAAATTCAAGTCTTCGGATAAAGTGTCATTGATGAAATTTCTTTTTAAATTTCACGCAGGAGAAAATTTACCTCCATCAACTTTGCAACCGTGTCACTGAAAATTTCTTTCGTACGGCCAATCACAAGATTTTTGGAATGCGTAATTTCATCCATCCTGGCCTGGTCCGT
Organism: Trachelus iudaicus; assembly: GCA_030142595.1. Taxonomy (NCBI): domain Eukaryota; kingdom Metazoa; phylum Arthropoda; class Insecta; order Hymenoptera; family Cephidae; genus Trachelus; species Trachelus iudaicus. The sequence continues at coordinate 161,434 of JARQTH010000138.1, read as the reverse complement.
CCGTAAAAAAGCCTGCCAAATTACCCCTTAGAACGTACTATTCAATGTTTAACGCAATCCCTCCATGTTTCTGTCTTAAGCCACTTTCGTAATCAGCGACGCAAATAAGAGAAACGAAAAGCATCGGTGGAAGAAATATTTGTTACAAGACCCCCTTCGACGCTTAATCGCTTGTTTGCATTGCATCAGTACCCCCTAGTCAAGTCAACCCCAGGGTTATCGTGATTATTATTTATAGTTTTTTAAATAAAGTTATAACTCCTTAATCAACGCCCGTTGATAATACGTCGACGTGGTACGATCCGTTAAAAAGTAATAAACGAAGACGTTAACATCATTTCCATTCTACATTTTGATTTTCATGACCCCCCCTGGGTCACTCTTAATGGCTACGGATTTACGCGCGGAACACTGTCATTACGTAAGACCGAAGATACCATCTCTGATACGGTTATAACGGTGTCTGGAGCTTGAGGATTTTTTTTTTTAATAAATAAAAAGCATAAAAAAAGATAAGTGAAGTAAAGAATGGGAATATAATCTATTTTTTAACATAATATATTTTTGTTATATCTTCCTCTTGTTCGTGGATTACGTAATTGCGCCATTTTATTTCGCTATCTCCCTGGTAACAAGTGCGCCACGTTTGCCCTTGCGCGGAAGCAATATAATTAACAGATTTAATCTGGACCGTAATCGTCTGACCTGTTCTCCGACCTAGCAACGATTCCACTGATCTATGTACGTTTTGCGATTCTTTTTTTTCTGTTTTTTTTTTTTTTTTTAAGACCAAACCTCGTGACTACCCCATGCGGAGAGGTCATCATCGTCGTTCAAAGATTAATCGCATTATGTCAGAACATTGAACGTTTCCATAATGCTTCCTGATTGTATTATCTGAGCTTGACTTGGATGATCGTTCTTGGACTGCGATGATCTCCTTGGTAATGATGTAATTTTCTTTTTTAATGTCATTATTTTTATCCTCGATACAGGTACCGTGACGGTAGAAATTTTCGACCAGTCGGATGAAGCTTGTAATGACGAATGATGACGATCGTCATCGGTCGGTACGACAATAATGATTATCAGCTGTTACGGTTGGCGTCTTGGTCGACGTGGAGGATTCGCGAAAATCCAGAGAAAGTGGGTAACCCGGGACTCGTCGTCAGGAGAAACGTCAGCCGAATCTTCCCAGGCATCGATGATTCCCGCTGACGGAGCATTTTCGCGCGCCATCGACGATTGAAATTCGACGACGGTCTTGCGTCATTTACCAAGAGCGAGAGAACGATTGTAGGAATCAAAATGCGTGCTCTTAAAAACAGTAAGATTATGACAGCTCGAGTTAGTATTGATACCAGCTCGGTTGTAGTTCATCTCGAGGTTCGCTTCGATTTCTGCTTTTTTTTTTTTTTTTTCAGTTCATCCATCAAGAATCAAATCTTTCTCAGTCTATAAACTCATCAACAATTTGCGTCAGAGACTCGGTACACGGATCGATGACCCTTCGTTGTGCGTCAGTTTTATCTTGCGTCAAAGGGATGACAGAAAAATTTGGGCTGATCCCATCAAGACTTGCGTCGCTTAAGGAAAAGCTCATGAGAAAACAAAAGATACTCCTACTCCCGCGTCTCCGTACCCACCGGTTTATTAATGTATCTCAATTAAGCGATGGGGATGCTCATTGTACAGTGGTATCTTGAAAAGGGATGCGGATGATGACGTGTGATCCAATGTGCACTCGGTCAGTCATAGCGGAGTGGACGCTAATATTAGCGCTGCAACATGGTAACCGCGCTTCGAGCTTATTCCTGGCTCAGCCAGCTGCTTGGCTAGCCAGAGTCAAGGTCACGGTATTATAGAGCAACTTGCTTCTGTCACATGAACAACCGCGACCCTATATAACGACGCCTCCACCTAGACAACAAGACTGGTTAAAGCTCCTTGGCAAGCTGATAATCTGCGTCGAGCTGTGTAATGCGAATAGAGCTTTTCTTATAGGCATATTATATTCACTATAAGAACGAGTTATGGGCGAAGCATGCCGGTTTTTCAATAAGTTTATTGGATTTTATAATGACACTGATAACTCTGACATAATAATTTCAGGTGCTCGCGTGAGAGGCGACCATTACGCAGCTACTGGGACTGATATCGGTAAGAGAGAAAAGAGAAGAGAGGCGCTTAATGATGCTGGGGAAAGGATTTGAAAATGTCAGGAGTGGCCTAGGAGTTGATTTTCCTGTGGCTACGTGGGATCGGTTCTTCTACCCACTGGTACGAGTTCTCCGCATCCACAGTGTCCTTGGCCTATATCTAGAACGTAGGTGAGATCGAGAGTCCACTCCTTCTCTCGTATCCCATGCTGATGCTGAGCAGTATCCCTAGATTGGAGTAATGGACGATCGGCTTTGCTTCGTTTTTTTTTTTTTTTTTTTTTTCACTTGATTGCGCAAGGCTTAGGTTATTGGAGAAGATTTTCTCGAAGCTCTTAGGTCACGGAAATACGGTCCCAGCATGATTTCATCCTACTGCCCGGTTACGCGGAGCCGTCTGGACTTATGTCAGCTGGTACTGGTCGATTCAGAAGCGAGAGACTCCGGAGTATTATCGGCGTGGGATTACTTAATCGAAAGTGAGTCGCTGCTAGGCTCGGCCGAGCAACTAGGTCGAGAGTGGCTTGTAGTTACTTACTTATTTGTTCACTTACTAGCTGCTTACCTGATTAGCTGGTTACTTTACTTCGGAACCCGGGAAAGTCGTCTCCCTTGGTTCCTCAGACTGATACCAAGTACTGGATACTATAGTGTTCCAGGCAGAGGCCCCCTCCCCCTCCCCCCCTCTCTTGGTACTCCTGACGAGGGAACAAAATGCTCTGGACTACAATAAAGAGATCATTTATATGCTTCTAGATTGAGATCGAACAACGTCGGCCATCGAGGAGGATGGCCAAGGAACGAAAACGAAAAGGAATCTGTGTGGTATATCAGGAGCGGAAGTACCTGACAAATTTGGCCTAACGAACCTAGATATTTCGCACAAGTTACTGCAGCCGAGCACCGCAAGGAGCAGAGTCGTATATATCGCGTGGAATAGTTGAGTAGCTACGTCGTTCCGTGCTGGCAACAATCCCGCAATGTATAATTAAAAGAGTCCAAGGCATGCAGTAGTGGCTGTTACAGTAAGCGCGCGAGGATCGCGCCATTTTGCCCGAAACAGCGTCGAGACGTCGTGGATCATCCTCAGGGACCAATTAAGATAAGGATGGATAAATGCATTGCGAGACGTCAGAGACGTCCACCGGCGGGAAACGGTACCCGTACCGATGACGATATACGCCTTAAGGCTGACACGCGTGTAACGGCCGCTCGCGGAATGCCATGTAAATAGGGAAGAGGAACGAAATAATAAGAGGAGTGTGATAGAAGGAGGCGATGCTGGCCTTGGCCTTCACTAGCAGTCAGCGTGCAACTGTCGCCTCGAGCGAATCGCATGTGCGAATGTTGTTGCGCGAGCCAAGCCAGTGTGTCGAGCGACGGTGAACACGATGGGGAGCGTTAGAGCAGCAGGGCTGACTTCTATGTGGAGCGGCAAAAGTGACAGTCATATAGCGATAGTCGCGGTACTAGAAAACCATGTACTATATATAATAGTATTAGGTCTGATACGCACGGGATTATTCTAGTCGTCTTGAATCCCTTTGCTCAAACGGATATAAATAATATTACGGGACTTATTATTTATATTTTATGTCATGGCATTTTCATGGAGAGGCGCCTTAATATTTTTAACGGTCATTTACGACAGGGATATAGATCTGTGAGGGTTATTGCTTAAATCTTGTTACGGATGAATTATTGAGGCTCGATCAGATACGATCGTTTTCCCATAGAGAGCCTTTTGTATTTTCGCAATGAATTTCACGAGGGTTCTACGTCGAGGGGCGTCGCGACGCCAACCTCAAAGCACGGTCTCGTGGATGGTGTCGCAAATGCCCGGTTCATCCAACCCCGGTAATGGCTGTCGCTTTAATAACGATTAAGCCCGCGACTCGGTTGCATCAGTACCGAGTGCAAGGATAGAATCGCGAATGCATTGTGTAACGGTTTACGGTTTACGATTTACGTTTTACATAGCTTTTCTGTATATTTAAGTCAAAGTCCAGTGACTAATTAAGTTAGTTAATTGGGTGACTGGGTAGTAATAATTATTGAGTAAGTTAGAGTGATTAAATGAAATTGCCTGTAGCGTTATCACAGTCCAACTACTTTATCTGATCTACTAAGCGTTTTAAAGGCGTTCTCTTACCGGATTCAATTTTCAAGGCTTTTCCCCAATAATTATGTCCTTTGGACTTTCAACTTTGAACTTTGAATCCGTCAGGTTCTTTCGTTATGCCCGAATACAATTTTTGTTTTTTCTCGTCTCTTTTTTTTTTTGGCAGGCAATTTCCCCAGGGTATAGGGAATAACGAGAATATTAAAAAATCCAGGAACAACAGAGGTTCAAATGCTTAAGCTGTGTAGACGCCTAACTGTCTACAGTAACTACGCGAAGTATCGATTACATGCATGCGATCACGTAGGACACCGTAGTTAATTTCCTATTTCAGGTAAAATCAGACGTTGCGAAGGTGAAAAAAAAATGTGAAAGTCCTCAAATTCGCGTTATCCGTACGGTTACACGTACTCGAGTCTATATTTAAAATTCTTATTTTTTTTAACTGAATAAAAAATATATACGACCGCGCGTAAAAGCAACGACGTTACTCGAAGCGTAAAGACGGAAAAATACATTTGCACGAGGTGCGCTTTTAACGTCCCGGCAATTTAGCGGCGTCGTGAGCGTAAAGATAATGAGTAATTTAAATGCACGATTCAAACGGCACGGCGGCTGTGAAGTAATTCAATTTTTCGTCTAAAGTCGGAGATAACGTTTCCTAATAGACTTGACTGTAAACCATTTAAAAGAAAAAAAATCACTTATCAGCAAGACGTTTCATGTCGAATGCCATAAGAGAGCAATGTAAAAATTAAACACCAAAAAGTGTATCATGGATCCTGGTACCAGGTACCGAGTCACTCGGTCAGCTGGTACCTAGATTTGTAGGTATATTTTAAATAGATAATGAATCTCATGAATAATTCCATTTGATAAGGAGGTTCCTTGCAAGAAGTCTGCACGTAGCAAACGAGAGTGAATGAGAGTAAGTGAAGTGGTGGCCTCATAATGAAAGTGAAATCGAGGGCGCCAGTGCCGCAGCCCACAAGAGCGTCGACGGGTTCTTCGGAGTGGCGTGAAACGTACAAGACATTTATTCAGAGATATATATATATATATATATATATATATATATATATATATATATATATATCGTACCGGCGTGTAAGACTCTCAACAGTGCTCTCTCACGAAAGCGATTCTCGCCGTTGACTAATGGTCTTGAAAATTTTCCGTCTTTCTTTCTCTTTTTATAGTCAAATTAAAGAGAAACAAAATATCTAAGAGCAAGACTCAAGAATTACCGTCTTGTGTACACTACAGTGATCCAGTGCTGCCAATAATGCCTCTAATACAGTACCAATTTGCATTTGCCACAACGTAACGTGTACGAAAAGCGCCAGGTGAAAAGAGACACCATTAGAGAAATGAAATGGGAAGGAAACAAAGGAGGAATTAGACAAAAATATATATATTCTTTATATTTATATATAAAGAATTAAATCAAACTCTTAGAATGAATTCCCATTCATTTTTTTTTTTTAAATCACTGAAAAAGGAAATGCCGGGTGCGCTCTTTATAATAGCTGAATGCATAACAAATGTTTTTGGGAACGCCAGACATACCGATGATACAAAGCAAATTGCCTTTACGTAATAACAAAGACGCGTTGCCTTCTAATGAAAAAAAAAAAAAAAAGATTAAAAAAGAAACACGAGAATAATCGAATACAAGGTTTTAGTGATTCGTTGTTGTGTTACTATATCACTTTTTTCCCGGTACTTAAGAGATGAAAGAAAATGAGCGTCCTCGTCTTAGGACTCTGAATTTTTTACGTTCTTTCACACCCCCCCCCCTCCCCCCCCCCCTCAGCCCTTAAGATTCTTAGAATTTTTAAGAATTTCATTTTTCATCTCTCGACTCATTCCCTCATTTTTTGTTTTCTTCTCGAAATATTTTTTTTTTTTTTTTTTTTTTCGTTTAACGTTAATGGTAGTTCTTTGATATACGAATGGACAAATCCTTTAGTACGCATTGAAAATATAGAAATATCTGTACGGGGAGTTACAAAAAAGAATATATCACAGTACAACGGACAAAAGCGAGTATCTATTATTAATACCACGTCTATACGCGATAAAGAAATAAAAAAAGAATACTTATTAAACAATTGAATGGATACTGCAGCAAGAAAACCTATTTTTAGGTAAATTAAATTTACAATATACATAACACATTTGACTACAACTACGAAGATATTTTTAGCCGATAAGACTCTATCTGTAATAGGGATAAATATATTATTATTTACCTGTAAAATATATGAGATACGATGAATCGACGTAAGGAACTCTAATGTAACGTTCTGTGATTCGTTGTTTGTAGGTGAAATTTAATAAAAGAACACTGTATCATAACTGACGTGTCTATGTGTCTATGTACACGTATACCCTGATTTCGATGTATTTACTATGAAAATAGATTAGATAATGAAATACTTGAAGACAATTTGACGAAATTAGATGGTCTTAAAATGGAAAAAAACTCGTTGAAATTAATTGAAGTCTGTTCACACAGCCTCAATATTTGAAAGAAGTCTTACGAAAGTAGATAATAATTCTTAAAATAAATACAGTAAATAACTGCAGTTTTTTAAGCAGGAAGCTAGTCATTCTGTTTTCGTAGCGTCTATCCATGATATAGTCATGTATTTAGGTTCATTACGATGCAATGACGTAACGGTTATGTATAGGAAGACTGGTAATTATTCCAGTACTGCGATTGGCCAAGGATATCTAGGTCAGCCAATCAGAGAACAGATAGAACGGAATTGTTCAGGTGGTTGCATAGACCTAGGCGCTGTGAGCGAAGTCGAATAGGGAGCGCCGGTGTTGAACGTCAGACGAAACGAATACATAAACGAGAGTGGATCGTGAATTTTGCTGGAAATCTTGTTACTTGTTTTCTGTGTATAATTTTTTAAGGAAAAACAATCGGGAACTCGCAAAGTATTTACAAGTGTTGTGGCAGTGCGTTTTGGTTACTTCGATTTCTACGTGGTGGATAAATTATTGATTTTGGACTAGTGGCTCGTCTTTGCCACACCCTGTGGCCATTTTGGGTTTCAATCTTTAGTAGCTGGAGAACATTCAGCGTTCATCATGGATCAAATAACTCCGAAGGAAGTGAAAATACTTGAGAATGCCGAGGATATTCAGGAGAGACGAGAACAGGTCCTTGGACGGTATACCAACTTCAAGTCTGAGGCACGGAATAAGCGTGACAAGCTCGAGGACTCCCGTCGCTTTCAGGTACGTAATAATTTATATTCGTTTTATTAAGGAGTTGCTTTATTGAAAATTAATATTTAACGTTTGTTTTGCAGTATTTTAAGCGAGATGCGGATGAGCTCGAGGGATGGATCTACGAGAAGCTTCAAGCTGCCTCAGACGAAAGCTATAAGGATCCTACGAACCTCCAGGCTAAAATTCAGAAGCATCAAGCTTTTGAGGCTGAAGTCGCTGCACACTCTAATGCCATAGTTCTTTTGGATAATACCGGTTCTGAAATGATTGCCCAACATCACTTTTCAAGTGACCTCATCAGGAAGAGGCTTGGTATGTTTAATCTTTTAAAATATTTTCATATTTATATATCTTTTGATATTTTATGTTTTGATATCGTTACAGAGGAACTCCATCGCCTCTGGGAATTGCTGCTGTCTCGTCTGGCTGACAAGGGTTTGAAACTTCAACAGGCATTGGTTCTTGTTCAGTTCCTACGTCACTGCGATGAGGTCATGTTCTGGATTCATGATAAGGAGACCTTTGTTAACACCAATGAATTTGGTCATGACTTGGAACACGTAGAGGTTCTTCAAAGGAAATTCGATGAGTTTCAAAAGGATATGGCTAGTCAAGAATACAGAGTGACCGAAGTGAATGAACTTGCTGACAAGCTTCTTCTGGATGGCCACCCAGAGCGCGACACTATCCTGCGTAGGAAGGAGGAACTTAACGAATCCTGGCAGAAACTCAAACAGCGTGCTATTCTCCGTCAAGAGAAGCTCTTTGGTGCACACGAAATCCAGCGTTTCAATCGTGATGCCGATGAAACGATGGCATGGATCGCGGAAAAGGATGTAGTCCTGTCCTCCGATGACTTTGGTCGGGATCTTGCCAGTGTACAGACCCTTCAACGCAAACACGAGGGTATCGAGCGCGACTTGGCCGCTCTTGAAGACAAGGTTGCGACCCTGGGCGCCGAAGCCGATCGTCTTGCCGCAATTCATCAAGCTGATCATTCCCAACAAATTCAAGCCAAACGCGCTGAAATTCTGCAGTCCTGGGAGAGCCTTACCGCCAAGGCTAAAGAACGCCGTTCCAAATTGGACGAGTCTTACTATCTACACCGTTTCCTGGCCGACTACCGTGACCTTGTCTCCTGGATGAACGATATGCGAGCTATTATATCAGCTGATGAACTAGCTAAGGACGTAGCTGGTGCGGAAGCACTTTTGGAAAGACATCAGGAACACAAGGGTGAAATCGATGCTAGGGCCGATAGCTTTGACGCTACAACATTGGCTGGTAATCAACTTCTGGAAAGGAAACACTACGCCGCCGAGGAGGTCGAACGGAAGTTGAATTCCCTGGCTGAGGATAAGTCATCCTTACTCAATCTATGGGAAAAAAGGCGTATCCTGTACGAGCAGTGTATGGATTTGCAGCTGTTTTATCGTGACACGGAGCAAGCCGATGCGTGGATGGCCAAGCAGGAGGCCTTCCTGGCCAACGAGGACCTTGGTGACTCCCTGGACAGCGTAGAAGCTCTCATCAAGAAGCACGAAGACTTCGACAAGTCCCTCGCTGCCCAAGAGGAAAAGATCAGAGCCTTGGACGAGTTTGCGGGAAAGCTTATCGACGGAGAGCACTACGCAGCCGATGACGTTGCTCAGCGTCGTCAACTTTTGCTGGAACGTAGGTCCATCCTCTTGGAAAAGTCTGCACAGAGACGTGATCGTCTAAGAGATGCATACAAGCTACAACAATTCGAGAGGGACTGCGACGAGACCAAAGGATGGGTCAACGAGAAGCTGAAGTTCGCCACTGACGACAGTTACCTGGATCCTACCAACTTGAATGGCAAAGTACAAAAGCACCAGAACTTCGAGCAGGAACTGAATGCGAACAAGACTCGCATGGAGGAGATGGTAACCACTGGACAAGAACTGATGGAAAAGGGTCATTATGCCTCGGACCGCATTCGTGCACGTACCGACGAGATCGTCTCCCTCTGGGAAAACTTAGCTCAAGCAACAGAGAAGAAAGGCGCGAAGCTTCAGGAAGCTGCTCAGCAACAACAGTTTAATCGTACTGTCGAGGACGTCGAGCTCTGGCTGTCCGAAGTGGAAGGTCAACTCATGTCTGAAGATTATGGAAAGGACTTGACCAGCGTTCAGAATCTTCAGAAGAAGCACGCTCTTCTCGAGGCTGACGTAGCTTCTCATGCGGATAGAATCGAAAGCATCTCCCAGGCTGCTGAACAGTTTGTTACCTATGGACATTTCGATGCAGATAATATCAAAGCTAAGCAGGAACAGCTACATGCACGTTACGCTGCTCTTCAGAGACCAATGAGCATCCGTAAGCAACGTCTTCTGGATTCTCTGCAAGTCCAGCAACTCTTCAGAGACATCGAGGACGAGGAAGCCTGGATCAGGGAGAAGGAACCCGTTGCTGCCAGTACTAATCGTGGACGTGACCTGATCGGAGTACAGAATTTGCAAAAGAAACATCAAGCCGTCCTGGCTGAGATAAACAACCATGAGCCTAGGGTAGCTGCTGTGTGTCAGGCTGGATCAAAGATGCTCCAGGATGGACACTTCGCGGCTGAAGAAATCAGCCAGAGACTCGCCGCCCTGGATGAACACTGGGGTCAACTCAAGGAAAAGGCGCGACAGCGTAAGAATGATCTGGATGATTCCCTCCAGGCTCATCAATACTTTGCCGATGCTAACGAGGCAGAGTCCTGGATGAAGGAGAAACGACCTATCGTTCTGAACGCTGATTATGGTAAGGATGAGGATAGCTCCGAAGCACTTTTAAAGAAGCACGAAGCCCTTGTTAGTGATCTAGAAGCATTCGCTAGCACCATTGCAGCACTCAGAGAACAGGCAGCTGCTTGCAGGCAGCAGGAAACTCCTACGGTCGACATTGCTGGTAAAGAATGCGTAATGGCTCTTTATGATTATGCTGAGAAGTCGCCTAGGGAAGTCTCCATGAAGAAGGGTGACACCCTGACGCTGTTGAACTCCAATAACAAGGACTGGTGGAAGGTTGAAGTAAATGACAGACAAGGCTTCGTACCTGCAGCATATGTAAAACGTGTAGAGCCTGAAGCAGGACTTAGTGCTTCGCAGCAGAACCTGGCAAGAGAACAAAGCTCCATCGCAGCCAGGCAAGCTCAGATCCAGGCTCAGTACGATGACTTGCTGTACCTGGCGCGTGAACGTCAGAACAAACTTAATGAGACTGCCAAGGCCTACGTGCTGGTACGTGAAGCTGCTGAACTCGCTACCTGGATCAAGGACAAGGAAAACCATGCCCAAGTCCAAGATGTCGGTGAAGATTTGGAGCAAGTGGAAGTCATGCAGAAGAAGTTTGATGACTTTCAGGCTGATCTCAAGGCCAACGAAGTGCGACTTGCTGAGATGAATGAAATTGCTGTTCAGTTAATGAGTCTGGGACAAACTGAAGCTGCGTTGAAGATTCAAACTCAGATTCAGGATCTGAATGAGAAGTGGTCCAGTCTCCAGACTCTTACTGCGGAGAGGGCCAATCAATTAGGATCAGCCCATGAGGTCCAGCGCTTCCATCGTGACGTGGATGAAACTAAAGATTGGATTCGTGAGAAGGATGCAGCTCTGAACAATGACGATCTAGGAAAGGATTTGCGAAGCGTTCAGGCTCTTCAGCGCAAGCATGAAGGTTTGGAACGAGACCTGGCAGCTCTTGGAGACAAGATCAAACAGCTGGACGAGACTGCTAATCGTCTGATGCAGTCCCATCCTGACACGGCAGAGCAAACTTATGCCAAGCAGAAGGAAATTAATGAAGAATGGACTCAACTTACTGCAAAGGCTAATAGCAGGAAGGAAAAACTTCTGGACTCGTATGACCTACAACGTTTCCTCAGTGATTATCGCGATCTTATGGCCTGGATCAATTCAATGATGGGACTTGTTGCTTCTGAAGAACTTGCGTCTGATGTTACCGGTGCTGAAGCTCTTCTTGAACGTCATCAGGTATATACCCAAAGTGATTTACCTTTGTCATTTCTTTCGTTACCTTCCTATTCATTGCTCACTCATCATTCACATTATAGAATCACAGAGCAGAGATAGACGCACGATACGGCATTCTTCCTGAGGTACCAAAGTGTTTGAGCATGTTATAACACTTTCGGTCTTGATTCTAATACGCGACTAATCGTCTGCAGGAACTTTTAGCTGAAACGTATTGCGTAGATTGAGACATTGAGTATAGACATTTAGATTGTAGACAATTGTTTGCTTGTCGATAAAGCGTTCCTGGTGCGTTTTGGTTTTAAGTTCCTGTATAAAATAATATTTTGACAGAGCAAAACGTGATGCAAAATTACGTGTTGATAAACGCAACATCTATTAACAGCATTGCTATTTTAAAAGATTTTTTGTACGAGCGCTGCTGCTTATATCGATCAGATCATCATACAAGACAAGATCAGACGATTTTTATAGTTATCTTCAACGACTTTCATATAAATTATTAATTTGTACCGGGTGGTAAATTCATGTTTTTATTACATTGATTCAAACTAATTTGTTTTTGGTGATTGTATTATAGGAGCATCGCATGGAAATCGATGCCAGGGCAGGTACCTTCCAGGCATTTGAATTGTTCGGACAGCAACTCTTGCAGTCGAGTCATTATGCCAGTGTAGAAATCCAGGAGAAACTTGAGTCCATGGCAGAGGCACGTCAAGAACTCGAGAAGGCTTGGATCCAGCGCCGCATGCAGCTAGACCAGAATCTAGAGCTCCAGCTCTTCTGCAGGGACTGCGAACAAGCGGAAAATTGGATGAGCGCGAGGGAGGCTTTCTTAAGCAGTGCAGACGCTGTAGATAGTACTGATAACGTCGAAGCCCTTATCAAGAAACACGAGGACTTTGATAAGGCCATTAATGCTCACGAAGAAAAGATCGCTGCTCTGCAGACCCTGGCTGATCAGCTTATAGCTGCTGAACACTATGCCGCCAAGCCCATCGACGACAGACGTGTCCAGGTGCTGGACCGTTGGAGACACCTTAAGGATGCCCTGATAGAGAAGAGATCTAAGCTTGGAGAATCTCAGACTCTTCAGCAATTCTCTAGAGATGCCGATGAAATGGAGAACTGGATTGCTGAGAAACTCCAGTTGGCTACCGAAGAGAATTATAAAGATCCTGCTAATATTCAGTCGAAGCATCAGAAACATCAAGCCTTCGAAGCTGAATTAGCAGCAAATGCTGACAGGATTCAGTCGGTTCTTGCTATGGGTGGTAATTTGATTGAGAAACATCAGTGCGCAGGATCAGAAGATGCCGTACAGGCCAGGTTGGCTTCCATCGCTGATCAGTGGGAGTATCTCACTCAGAAGACTACAGAGAAGTCAATGAAGCTGAAAGAGGCTAACAAGCAGCGTACTTACATTGCTGCTGTTAAGGATTTGGACTTCTGGCTCGGTGAAGTGGAGAGTCTGCTCACTTCAGAAGACGCTGGTAAGGATTTAGCTTCAGTGCAAAACCTCATGAAGAAGCATCAACTTGTGGAGGCAGATATTCAGGCTCACGAGGAGCGTATCAAGGACATGAATGCCCAGGCAGATTCTCTTATTGAAAGCGGTCAATTCGATGCTGCTGGAATTCAGGAGAAACGACAAAGCATTAACGAGCGTTACGAACGCATTAGGAACTTGGCAGCTCACAGACAAGCACGACTTAACGAAGCAAACACCCTACATCAGTTCTTCAGGGATATCGCCGACGAGGAGTCCTGGATCAAGGAAAAGAAACTCCTGGTAGGCTCTGACGACTACGGTCGCGATCTTACTGGAGTTCAGAATCTGAAGAAGAAGCACAAGAGGCTCGAGGCAGAACTTGGCAGCCACGAACCCGCTATTCAGGCTGTCCAAGAAGCTGGTGAAAAACTCATGGACGTTTCTAATCTGGGTGTTCCCGAGATTGAACAACGCTTGAAGCTTCTGAACCAGGCTTGGGCCGAACTAAAACAACTAGCAGCCAATAGAGGTCAGAAGCTTGATGAGTCCTTGACCTACCAACAGTTCCTGGCTAAGGTTGAGGAGGAGGAGGCTTGGATCACCGAGAAACAGCAGCTCCTCTCCGTGGAAGACTACGGCGACACCATGGCTGCTGTGCAAGGATTACTCAAGAAGCACGATGCCTTCGAAACGGACTTCTCGGCTCACGGTGAACGTTGTAAGGATATCTGTAACGCCGGTGAGGGTTTGATCAAAGCTGGAAATCATCGTGCTGACGCCATAAGTCAACGCTGTGCTCAATTGCGCAACAAACTCGACCAACTAGGAGCACTTGCAGCTAGGAGAAAGACTCGTCTAAATGACAACTCGGCATACCTGCAGTTCATGTGGAAGGCCGACGTTGTGGAATCCTGGATTGCCGACAAGGAGACCCACGTCCGTTCCGAAGAGTTTGGACGGGATCTGTCTACTGTGCAGACTCTCCTCACCAAGCAGGAAACCTTCGATGCTGGTCTGCACGCTTTCGAACACGAGGGTATACAAAACATCACTGCCCTGAAGGAGATGCTCGTGGACTCTGGCCACGATCAGACTCCCAGCATTGAGAAACGTCATGCCGACGTCATAGCTCGCTGGCAGAAGCTTCTAGCTGACTCTGACGCCAGAAAGCAGAGATTGCTACGTATGCAAGATCAGTTCCGTCAGATCGAGGAACTCTATCTGACCTTTGCCAAGAAAGCTTCAGCCTTCAACTCATGGTTCGAAAATGCCGAAGAGGATCTAACTGATCCAGTGCGCTGTAACAGCATCGAGGAGATTCGTGCTCTTCGAGAAGCTCATGCCCAGTTCCAGGCCAGTTTGTCATCCGCGGAAGCTGACTTCCAGGCTCTGGCTGCTCTCGATAGACAAATCAAGAGCTTCAATGTTGGTCCCAATCCTTACACGTGGTTCACTATGGAGGCACTCGAGGATACCTGGCGCAACCTGCAGAAGATCATCAAGGAGCGCGACGTGGAGCTTGCCAAGGAAGCTCAACGACAGGAAGAGAACGACAAGCTGAGAAAGGAGTTCGCCAAGCACGCCAATGCTTTCCATCAGTGGTTGGCCGAGACAAGAACTTCCATGATGGAGGGTTCAGGATCCTTGGAACAGCAATTGGAGGCCACTAAGCGTAAGACTCAGGAGGTGCGCGCACGTCGTCAAGACCTGAAGAAGATAGAAGACCTAGGAGCAATTCTAGAGGAACATTTGATTCTGGATAATCGCTACACAGAACACAGTACCGTCGGCTTGGCACAACAGTGGGATCAGCTGGATCAACTGGGAATGCGAATGCAACACAACCTGGAGCAACAGATACAAGCCCGAAACCAGTCCGGTGTATCGGAGGATGCTCTGAAGGAGTTCTCGATGATGTTCAAGCACTTCGACAAGGACAAGAGTGGCCGTCTCAATCATCAGGAGTTCAAGTCCTGCCTCAGAGCTCTCGGTTACGACCTGCCAATGGTAGAAGAAGGCCAGCCCGACCCAGAATTCGAAAATATACTCGGTAAGTAACTCACTCTTATCACTAGGCGTATCTACAAACGGCTTATCAATTATCGTCTTGTCACTGACACTTTAGATATCGTCGATCCTAATCGTGACGGATATGTTTCCCTGCAAGAATACATGGCGTTTATGATTAGCAAGGAGACTGAAAACGTTCAAAGTTCTGAAGAAATTGAAAATGCCTTCCGCGCCATTACAGCTGCTGATCGGCCATACGTTACGAAGGAGGAACTCTACGCCGTTAGTATTGAGCTGTTGTATATGAAAAAAGAAATATGGACAAATCACGGTGAATAATAACTTTAATATTTACATTTTTATCTGTACACAGAACCTCACCAAAGAAATGGCCGATTACTGTGTGGCCAGAATGAAACCCTATGTGGATCAGAAGACGGAACGACCGATCACGGGCGCCTTAGATTATATTGAATTTACTCGCACTCTTTTCCAGAATTAAATTAGTGGCTTTTATAGTAAGCCCTCATCGCGATATGAAACTTTAAATTATTGTTACGCAAATATTATATTTACTGCTTTCAACGCAAATGACTATTTTAATACAGCGTTAATGTTCCTGCCATTACGTGATTAGTTACTCACGCACATTTTGACACTCACAGACATTTTGATTTTTAGATAAAAGATAAGAATTTATTGATCGACGATAGATTTTTCTTATCAGAGACCTCTCATTTGTTCGCTCTATGTATTAGAATATTTATTCACTGATTTTATATAACTGAAGACAAAAAAAAACAAAGAAAATTTAGCAGTAGAAGCTTTCCTTGTGTCTATGAATCATTAACGGTGCGTGCTTCATTATAATCTGGCAGCAATAAAATAAATAATTAAAAATTCCAGTATCTTGAATTATTTTTAATTCACAGAATCGATAAATATTTTAATTCGTCGACTATTCTCGTTCCATGTGGTTCAAATACTGAAAATTACAATATACAGCTAACTCCTCAAACAATTCATGTTCGTACGTCCATGACTAGTATTGACCTAATGAATCAAAATAATAAATAGCAGACTCTGTTACAGAAAATGTATAGCGTCTGACAATTTAAAGAATATATGTAGAATTCAACGCCGCAGAAGTTTCATGAGTCGTTTACTCATGTAGTATGGTTTTGAACTGGAGCCATCATTTCTTTCGCAGTCTTCAAGGAAACACAAGAAAAGTGTGTCCACGGCTGCTGCATGTACAGTAAAGAAGACTGTAGAAATTAAAAAGGAGCCAACTCCTACCAACAATATTGGTATAGCCCAATAATTAATTTCTATAGAGTCTTGATAGTACCACCATGTAATCCAAATGAATAATCCAGTAATTAGAATCTTTCCCAGTAGCAAGATCCAATCTGTAATCTAAAAAACAATATAGCTAATATTAGTAGTTCATATTATTTTGTAAAAAAATCAAACATCTCATTTGACATTTACTCACTTTATCTAAAACCGCAACACGGATAATATTCCTCATCAAGAGATTAAATGCATCCCTTGCGGAGGGAATGAAACTTTTTCCATGTATGGCACACATAATGTAGGCATTACGATTTATGAATTTCAAGAAACTTTCCAGCAACCAAAAGCAGCATTTGCAACATTTCAAACACCCTCGGGCCACCTCGTTATTATATTCTTTCAATTTCTCGTCGATCCATTCCAAAACTAATCGAATCAATCGACATATAGTTATGATTAATGAACCAAATGCTAGGGTTCCCAAGTGATACCTGTTAAATATTTAGATAAATGTTGATTTTTAATTTGCAAGTATTCTTTTAGTTTCAGGACTTACCTTATGGTTCTCCATATGCTGACAGACATTGTAAAGAAGGGCACATCCTCCTTTCTGTACGTCCAGTACCAGGTGGCAAACGTGCCAGCAAGGATCATTTCTCCTAATGCTGACACAAAGAAGAGTAACCAGAATCCTGCGACTACATTAATTGCATGTAAGTAATTAATATACCAGGGATTATCGGTTCTGATCAAGTGGCATCCAGATGAGGTGCAAGATGAGTTTGCGGTATTGTCATAGCAATTGGCTATAAACACATCTGGTACACAGACAGAATTATTTGTATAGCCAAGATTATCAGGGCAAACACAGGAGTCATCGTCCTCAAATTGCACTGCATAGT
The DNA here is from genome assembly GCA_030142595.1 of Trachelus iudaicus. Lineage (NCBI taxonomy): Eukaryota > Metazoa > Arthropoda > Insecta > Hymenoptera > Cephidae > Trachelus > Trachelus iudaicus. Next base: position 144,200 of record JARQTH010000138.1, on the reverse strand, counting down.
TTCTTATGCCTATCGATGCCAGGTAGAAGCCACCTGCCACGGTGTAGGCTATTACAAGAAGATGCAGCATCCATGGTATAATTGGAAAGATCAAACTAGATAAAATAGAAGTCACTGCTCTGAAAGAAGGAATAACAATTAATCCAATAATTAACATGACCTCAGAATACCTCTGATATATCTTATTAAAATTATAGTTTATGTGCCTACTTGCTTGCTTCCTTGATAAGCTGACATGCCAGGTATATCCTGTTACGCAAGAAGATGACTACCACGAGAATAATAACTAAGATCACTCCACATAATGCAGAAAATATTATCCATCCAAGTCCTCCGTTTACTGTATAGTATGTATACGAAGCATACGTAGTGTAGCCGAATAGACCCAACACGCCTAAAATGGTTAGAAATGCAAAAGGAGTTGCCAGCCATCTCAATAAAACAATGTAAGATAGAGAAAGCGCTCCACTAATCGCAATGATGACGAGCGTTGTCTTCCTGAATAAGATAATCATATTTAAATCATATAATCCCTGTCAACTCTTGTCATTGATAGATTTTAACAATGAATTTGTATTACCAGGTAAAAAGTAAGTCGTCATATGCATTGAGTAGAATTGTCTGAGCAGTCGCTAATACTTCCACGACTTCCCTCGCCTGAGAAAGTTTTTCGTTATCGATAGTCATGTTGACAAATTCGTCCCAAATTGTTACGGGGATGCAACGTCCAGTAATCGAGGTACTCCTCAGGTACCAACTGGCGCATTTATTTTTCAATATATAATTCGCTATTTCCGTTGAGTTTTTGCTGCTCAGATCAACATCAATTTTGCAAATCGTCACGTTCCTCAGCTCCTCTAGAGTTAAAGTAGTACTGTTCAAGGAGAAGATGTAGTTAGACTTAGGACATTCCTTGAGGCAGACCTGCGGCGTATCGCATCCACTGTAAGGAGCGGAAGCCGCCAGACAGGTAGTCAAGTCAAAGAATATTAAATAAGGTCTATCCAAGACCTCAGAATCGACGCCACATTTCCGGCCTTCAGAATCTGTCGGCACCAACAATCTCCTCGTATCGCCATTACTTAGTGCTAAAAAATTTTATCAATGGATTATATGAATCGATAGATTATATCTCGCTGAACGTACACTGTTAATTTCTCGTTTATTCTTTTTAAGCCTACCGTAATATCCTACTACAGCCCAGCCTGCCATAAAAGCTAGAAAAATAATTAAGCAGAAACAATCGGTGCAAGAACGTCCCTTTAAAGGTCCATTCCATCTTGGATCATATTCACATTTTTTACCTGAAAATTCACAGTACTTTTATTACTACTTCATCAGAATTGAGTTATCCTATAATTACTGGGTTCAATTATTTTTATTTAGTTCATAATGTACGTATATTTTGCATATTTTTATAGTAGACTGCATGTTACTCTACAATTAATTGTACTTACCGTGTTTCTCGTCCTCCATGATTTCTTTTCAAGATGAAATCCAGGGTTAAGATGTGTTTCTCTATATATAACTCAAGATTCTACGAACGTGTCACTTGTAATATGTCACCCAGCGCATCGTAGCACTGATGAATGTAATACTATTGCCGGCTCGAGAAATAAGCCGTGGATACTCTAGTCTGTTGGAATAAAAATATGATAAGAGGAAACAAGAGATAACTTGTGATAACGCAGATTTTCCCACAAATATTGTGCTCTTATCTTATCATTGTTCAAATAATTGTTTTCCATTTGATATAATTCATTAATAAATTCAACTGTGCGGGAACAATTTGATTAAACATTTAACTATTCACCCGGATTTCAATCATGATTCATTGGACGAGTGTCTTGATTCTATTTAGGTATTACATTTTTTTTTGTATAAACGTCATGTGATTCTATTAAAGGATTGTATTACTTCTTCTCATGAACTCTGCTTGATCAGTCATGATTTAAGTGAGGTGCTATTGATGATTCAAGTGTTATTAATTTTTAATACTTTTATCAATGTCTTTTATTACAGAAGAATGCATATATTCCAATTACTTTCTCAATACCTCATTGACGTGCAAAACAAGGTTTACTGTGAGATATCTTCTTTTAATATTTTATTTGAATGATATATATGGTACAGTGATTAGATTGTTTTGAAACATTTTGGCAAATTGAATTGTTGACAAATGTGATATTAGCTTGTCTTGGGTAGAAATCTGTTTAATACTCCGTAATTCTTTAGTTTCTCCTTTTTCTTTCCACTTTCCTCCGTTTTTTGTTCTCTCATCGCTTCCGCAGTTTCCTGAAAAGAAAATGTTATACAATTTAAAAGAGTTAGTTTAATTATAATTCTCATTAGGTTTATATTTATTTTTGTCTTACCCGTCTTGCTAATTCATTCAGAATCTTTTTAGTTTTTATCACCTTTGCAGTACCACCTTTGCCTTTGGCCTTTGTCCTACGTGGTTTGAAATCGATCTTTTTGGGCTTGACGTGCTGTTTGGGAAATATGATTGATCGATATGATAACTAAGTTAATTAAAGGCCATGGACATGATATTTCATTATTATATGTAATAGGGTGACTAACCAGAAGCTTTTTCTTTGCCTCTATCTTATCTTGCAGAGTGGGAATATCCACCTCTGCTATTGTAGTTGTGTCAAGTGTGATTAATTCTGGTTGAAGTTTATCAAGAAGAGCCTTCACTTCCGCTTCTTGTCTCTGGCTCTTTGTTTGGAATGGATTCACTTCTAGGGCATCGAAATTAGCTTCTCCACTGCCAGGTACAAGAAGCGATGAAAAACCTTTAGCTGTTGTTATGCCTAAAACGTCTTCGTAAGGACAGAATTGCATTCCCGTTATTCCCCAGGAAGCCTTGTGACGTAAATAAGAGGTCATTTCACCTGCTGATTCCCTGTGGTAAAAAATTCATATTAGTTTACCTTAACTGGAGATAAGATTATATCCTTTTCCTACCTATAAACCTCGACCACATTGCCCATGGCTGCACCCAAAAGACCACGTTGACTGTAACAGAGTTTTTGTGCAGCAGACCTTAAAACGACAGTATGTACAGGTCCTGCTAATTGTCGTACATCCCAAACTTTCAGGGTTCGGTCTGGGCAGCTAGTGGCCATGTATGTTCCATGGGGATGAATTGTACAGGATGAAATAGCCTGTTTATGACAAAGCATCTTTGCTAGTGGCTTTTGCGAATTTGGTGACCACATGGATACTACACCATTAGAGCCTCCCACACATAGAATAGCATTACTTGGATTTTGAGTCATTACCTGTAAGTAAACTGGTCTTGCAAAGTGTTGTAATTGAAAGATACTAGCAGTTTCATTGCAATAATGTATAACTTACAGATATACTTCCTAATCTGGAATTGTAGCGGGAAATTATTTGTCCTATCGATACATCTAACCAAGCCAAATGTCCGTCACGTGATGAACTAGCCAAGAGAAAGTGATATGGCAAAAATTCTAGCTGTGTCACTCCATTCATTCGTTTTAAGCAGTGTAATTCTATTCCTTGATTATCATAAATATACACCCATTCCTTCTGTGCTACTGCAAACATTGTTTCTATATGTAACCATGCCACATCGTGTACAGATTCCATCACATTTGTTTCACACGACAGCTTCTTTGTTACCCAATCAAATGCAGCAACATGACCCATTTTTCCACCAAGCACTAAATATCGTCCATTTCTAGTATATCTTAGACAATATGGTCCAAACTCTAATTGTAATTCAAACTGTTTTGCAGCACTTGTGATATCTACATTGGATGCAATCTGTTTTTGTTTAAACTGGGTTGTAGTTTCTCCAGCATCCTTTTCAAGAATACCATAATCCTCAGTCAAGAGTAGCTCTGCACGTGCTGCTTGCTCTATAGCATTTTCTATCACTTTTTCTTTCACTCTTAATCTCTGACGATGAATTTTATTTTTGACACTGCTAAAACCTTTCTTCAGGATTAATCCTTCGCCTCTTCCATACTTCTTAAGCTTTTCCTTGCTTACAGGTGCTTTACCAGAATACTTGATATTTTCTAAAATATAATAAAGACAATTAATCCGGTAGAAATCAATCAGTGTTCTATTAAAATTTAATGTACAAACGTTAATTAAATAAAACATACACACCTTTTTTCTCCATTATTATTTATCTTTATTTCAAGTAAGGAGGTTACACACTTTGTCCAAACATTGGAGCCAATAGAGCAAATCGCACGTGTTCAACTATAAGTCGTCATGTTGGATCTACAGTGAACTACATTACCAATACATGGTAAATTCATACAAGAATTTTCAATAGGACAGACATATCATTCTCATAATCAATTGATTTTTGAGAACTTAGACGGGATCTTAGGACAAGGAATAACAAGAAGGAAGAAGTCAACTGTACAGAAGAAACTGTCTCTGAATATCACTCCTAAATTAATTCCAAATCTTTATCTGTAGACGGTACCCGGGGTGATATAACAGCACAATAAATATTAAAGGCGAGATATGCATACTTGGAAATATGTGGAAGCTGCAAAACTTTACGGAGCGCAGAGTTTATGCGCAGGACTCAGCGAGTGGGGGGAACCGGGGAGTGGGGAGCGCTCGAGGCAGTGCCGGACTCGGAGCGCTCATTCT